>CAUYQU010103959.1:0-56462 GCA_963574635.1 Cheracebus regulus
GTTGAAATTAGTGGTGCTTTTCTGCCCGGGGGTCTCCAGTCTGACTTCCCTCTTCAGTCCCTTTTTCAATCAGCTGGATGGACTGCTCTGACTTCACAGAGCTCCAAACATTGTCCAAAAGGAGACTCAGTCCCGTTTACTCCGCACCAAGAGCCACCAAGCCAAGGCGCCGGCAAAAAAGTCACGCCAGCCGAAAGGGTCGCACTGGCGACCTGTGGGGCTCCTCCACTGGGAATGTCCTGGTCCGTGGGCAGCAAAAATTTATCGGTAAGTGTGGCGTCCACTGGCCCTCTGCGCTTTTATTGGGAGCTGCAATCCTGACCTGCTAGTGATCAGCCATCTTGGATCTCACTCCAATTAATCATTATTATTATTGTCATTGTTATTTAGAGCAATACTTATTAGTATTAGGTTAGACCGTATTAAATTTTTTTTTTTTTTGAGACAGAATCTTGCTCTGTCACCAAGGCTGGAGTGCAGTGGTGCAATCTTGGCTCATTGCAACCTCCGCTTCTCAGCGTCAAGTGATTCTCCTGCCTCAGACTCTCAAGTAGCTGGAACTACAGGAGCCTACCACCACACCCAGCTAATTTTTGTATATTTAGTAGAGATGGGGTTTCACCATGCTGACCAGGCTGGTCTTGAACTCCTGACCTCAAGTGATCCACCATCCTCAGCCTCCCAAAGTGCTGGGATTACAGGTGTGGGCCACTGTGCCTGGCCTAAATTGCTATTTTTATATTTCAAAATTAGCCAAATATCAACAATTTTAGGTGACTCCACTTATTATTTACTTTGCATTTTACATCCCACTCCTTTCTTCTGTACTCAGTGCCTCACTTTAAGAGTTATTTTTTATTAGGGTCAGTGAATGTTTTATTTTTTGTTAGAGTCATTGAGCAGTAAAGCCTTTCAGATTTCATCTAAAAATAGCTTTATTTTCACTTTGTTCTTACATGATATTTTAGATAGGTTAAAAGTTATCTCCCTTCAGTCTTTTGAAGATATTATTTCATTGCTGTCAAGCCTCTACTGTTGCTGAGTATTGATAATCTGTCACATTGCCATTACTTTATAATCTGTCATTTCTCTCTCATTGCTCTTAAGATTTTTCATTTTGTCATTGGTGTTCTGCAGTTTCTCTAATATATCAAAGCATGAGTTTATTTTTTATTTCACACAGAATTAATTGTGTTTATTCAATCTAAGGTTTCATATCTTTCATCAATTTTGAGAAACAGTCAATCATTATTACTTTGAATAGCACTTCTTCCTTATTCTATCACCTCTTTCTGAACCTTCTCACTCTACTCTCACATTTCTAATTCATTTTTTCCCTCTCAAACCCTATATACTATATTCTATTTAGTTTATTTAGGTCTCTCTGATGCTACATCTAATCTGTTCTTTAATCCAAATTATTGCATTTTTAATTTCTATGACTATATATTTTTATTTCTAGAAGATCTAGCTAAGGCCAGGCATGGTGGCTCATGCCTGTAAATCCTAGAACTTTGGAAGGCCAAGATGGGTGGATCACTTGAGTCAGGAGTTCAAGACCAGCCTGGCCAACATGGTGAAACCCCATCTCTACTAAAAACACAAAAGTTAGGTGAATGTGGTGGTGTGCACCAGTAGTCCCAGCTACTCAAGGGCCTGAGGTATGAGGATCACCTGAGCCTTTGGAGATTGAGGCTGCTATAAGCTGTGATCACACCACTGCACTTCAGCTGGGGCAACAGAATGAGACCCTATCCCCCTCCCCCAAAAAAGATCTATCTAGTTATTTCTCATAATATTTATTTTCTACTTTTCACAATATTTATTTTCTTACCTTTTGCTTTAATTTATTTGTATACCAATAATCACATAAATCATGCTTATTTAATGGTCTCTTGAAGTCTTTTATATTATCTCAAGGTCTAAATTTGCCAATTCTATTCACTGTGTCTGTTCACTTCAAATGATAAAGTAATTCTTCATGTGGTGTGTTAGTCCATTTGCATTACTATAAAGGAATACCTGAGACAGGACAATTTGTAAAGAAAGAGGTTTATTTGGCTCACAGTCCTTCAGGCCATACAATAAGCCTGGCACCTGCATCTGCTCAGCTTCTGGTGGGGTCTCAGGAAATTTTTAATCATGGAGAAGGGAAAAGGAGCTGACATGTCACATGGTGGAAGAGGGAGCAAGAGAGAAAGGAGGAGGAGCCAGGCTCTTTTAAACAACCAGCTCTCACATAAACTAGTGGAGTAAAAACTCACTCATTACCAGGGGGAGGGCACCAAGCCATTCAAGCCGCCATGACTCAATCACCTCCCTTTAGGCCCCACCTCCAAAATTGGGGATCACATTTCAACATGAGGTTTGAAGGGGACAAATATCCAAACTATCTCATGTGGTTTGTAATTTTTTACTGGGAGCTCATCTTTACTATAAACTTTTTTAAAAATAAGAGCTTTATGTATCTTTCATAAAAATATCTCCTCAAAAGTGTATTACAATCGTTTCTTCCAGGTACTCCAGAGAGTTCACTAATATAGGATTTGTTTTTATATTAATTTATTGGCTCAAGACTCCCATACCACATGTGAACTATAAATTCTAACTAAATCTGGGCATAGTATAGAAATAAGTCTCAGAATTATCACAGGAGCCTTTTTTCTATTCAGATTCCAAACCAGATAAAAGCATTCTTGAAGCTTTATTGAAATACTGAAGAGCTTTTCTTCTCCCTTTTCCAAGAGAGACTGATATTTCGAAGTCCTTGTTTTATGCAGAGATCAAAGGATTAGGCCCCAGCTTTGTGCAGTTCTAATATCACATCCTCTGTCCAGGAGGGTGTGATGAATTGAAGCCTCTCATTTCCAAAGCCTGTATCTTGAGTCCTCCAACCACATGAGCAGCCAGAGAGACAGCTCCTGCATATTCATTCCAACTGTCTTTTCCCTATTCATTTGATTGGGAATTTTATTTATTTATTTACTTGTTTATTTATTTATTTATAGCTCTGCTATGGATTTATTTTAATTTTTTGTTGTAGTTTTTCAAACATTTCTATGTGATTGTAGTGAGTCCATGCTCGTATAATCAGCCATGTAATTAGTCCTACAGCTGTCTTCCTATCTTCTAGTTTGAATTTATTACAGTGTTAAATATCACCTATACCAACCTCTTATGTTTATAGGCTCAGCAATTGAAGCTCAAAAAAGTTAGGTACCTTGCCAAATTATACCAAAATTTAGTATCAGAAACCAAATAAACCTATACATCTAGGTTGTTTTAATCCTCAACCTACAAATTTAGTATTTATTGTCATGTAGATTAAAAGGCCAAGTTTCCATCCAAATGTTATAAGATTATATTGAAAAAGCTGAGCACTTTAGGAAGCTTTCTTAATTTCTACATATCACTAGCATGCCAAATAACATATTTTCTCTGTAGGGCAACAGACTGCAACTTGAAAATGAAAATAGATAATGAATCTTGATTTGTAACCAACTTTTCAATAATTTTGATTTTCTTAACACTAAATATGAGGTCCTTTGTATAATTTTTTTAATTTCTGTTATCAATTTCAGTTTCCATTTAGTGTGAAAGCTAACTAGAAAAAAGACACACCCCTTTTTTTATCAAGTATAATCATTCTATGAAATAAAATTCTCTCATAGAATATCATGTTAATTTTGCTTAAACCTATAAGTAGGTTTTAGAACATCTGTTCACCATAATTAGGTTAACTGAATATCAAAATTACCAAATGCCTTTCCAGTTCTTTATTCTATACCCATGAATGTGCTATGGCTTTCAGGACAAAAATGGGAGAGAGGGATGGTTTGTTGTTGTTGTTGTTGTTGTTGTTGTTGTTGTTTTTATACTTTATACTTTTTTTTTACCCAGACAGAATATATAAAGTCCTACATGGGTGGTGACTATTCATTCATTCATTTGATAAATCTGTATCATATATCTACTATATATCATCTGTTTTATAATCTGCCAATGTTAGAAATCTCTTTCCTCTTTAGTCTCAATAAGACGAAGCTTCAGACTCTAAGAGCCAGAAATAGGTATACCATCCCTTTATATCCTCTCCAACACAATGCCAAAAAGATACTCAAATGTTTTCTGGCCCTATAAGGTAGGATTGCTTACTGCCAGAGTTGTCTGGGTCCCCATCCTAGAAGAGCTCAACTGGTTATAAAAAACAATGAGAGAGATTTGCTTAAAATCTTAGTTAAGCCATGTGGTCACAACCAGGTAAAGTGCTTCAGGGACACAAGGCATTTTGGCAATGTTAACTGTTGTTGGGTTAGGTTAGGTTAGGTTAGGTTAGGTTAGGTTAGGTTAGGTTAACGTTATGTCTCCTTGAGCAGACATGATGGCTCTAATCCTATTACAACATTTAGTAAAAGTTTAATGGTTACATCCTATAACAAATGTGATACCTAATTTGAGGTACTAATGGATAGGGCTCTTTTATTTTCTTATTTTCTGATAGATCAAAGTCAAGCTGGTACAATGTACCAAAAAAAAAAAACTGCTAGGATTCAGCAAGATTTATATTTCTTCTGGGAAAGGGACACATAAACCTTGGCTTCATAAGTTACAATAATAGGCAAATTAAAAATAATAAACAACAGTCACAGTCTGTTAATTATATCTGTTCTCCAAGGAAAATGGTAAAATTATTACATAAGCTACTAAAATTCTTCAAGCTTTTGCAAAGGATTTGACAAGAGATTCTCGTAACTAGGGTAATCACAATTTATCATCACAACCAGAGGGCTGTGGGAGTGAAGGGAGTTTATGCTGGGAGCACCAGCATAAACTGGGATTATCCTGATCAAACCAGGACACTTTACTGTGTCACTTTACTGTACATTAAAACAAACAACTGGGGTTAAAATAGAGGCCCTACCCTCACAGAACTCAAAGGCATAAGTCATTAGAAGTCATTATGGTACAATATGGTGAGTGATAAGATGAAAGACTTGTAGAGAAGGGGCTAAGGACCCAAAAACCCTGTGTTGGGGATCAGGGGTAATAAAAGAAAACCATGTGTCATCCAATAGTTCCATAACCCTGTTTATTATCAGAATCACTTAGGGAACGTATTGGAGAATACAGATTCCTGCCTGCCCCCATCCCCTGCCAGAATGTCATTTAATGGGGGAATGATATCCCAGGGAGAGGAAACAGCATATACAGAGAGCCGAGGGAAATGAATAACTAACCAACTGTGGGACTTGAATTATCATTGCAAAGCCTGGTTTACTCTTTACATTTATGTCTTAATAATATACACAACTATAATGTGGATACTCTGGATGTTACTAATATAACAAGCAAGTGCTTAAATGCTAGACTGGTAGTCAGATGATGATTCTTATTCTGAATTGTCCATAGACTACTGCTTTTATGTTAAGGATTTTATCTTCTTTTTCCTTTAAAGCAGGACTGTTGACTTCCAGATACCAGTCTGACATGTAAAGAGCTTTGAACTTATCAATCCAGTTCTCATAACAACAAAAAAACTGAACAAACTGAAAACTAACAACTCTTCTTTGATCAGAGAATTGAGCAAACAGGTCAAATTGCTGCTTGGAAAAGAGGAGAGACAGATAGGCATATACAAAGAATCACAGCTTAGCAGGAGCGGAAGCCTGCAGCGAAGCCAATATCAATAGGAACACTTAAAAACTAAAACTGACAAATTGCTAGAGGCTCAATGGTAGTCTAGCTTGAGAGTTAAACTCCAAGGGAACCCAGGCTCAGGGAGAGCCCAGCACAGGAAAAGGGGGAAAACATCCATTTTTAAATATGCGCAGAGCTCTCTGTTCTCTTTAACAAGGTCTACCCTCAAAGGAAACTTACCAGAGCCTGACTGGGGTTTTACCAGAGCCTAGACAAACTGGGAGAAAGGAAATAACACCCAGCCCTCTCCAGCCTTTCATGTGAGTTGAGAATACCCAACTTAGATTCATTAAAAGACTGAGGCCTAATTACAGGCCTATAGAATGCCTTCCCCTCACACCTTACCACCACATTAATAGTGCTCCTCTATAAAACAGGGTATTACCACTAAAAAAACACTGCATGCCTCAGTTTCTGTATAAGGAGTCTCCAGGAAAACCCAAAGACAACAGGGGACACAAAAACAGGGACACCAGAGGAAATTGTAGCCCCTGACACTGTAGCCACAGCAAACAATAAATACAGCCTATCTCTGTCCAGCTCTGTTACCCAGGCTGGACTTCAGTGGCTCAATCATAGCTCACTGCAGCCTCCAACTCCTGGGCTCCCAAGCAAACCTCCCACCTCAGCTGCCAAGTAGCTGGGACTACAAGTGAGCACCACCATGCCTGGCTAATTGTTTTTAATTTTTTGGAGACATGGGGGGTCTCATTATATTGTCTAGGCTGGTCTCGAACTCCTGGCCTCAAACTCCTGGCCTCAAGTGATTCTCCCACTGCAGCCTCCCAGAGTACTGGGATTACAAGCCTGAGCCACTGCACCCAGTCTATTTTTCTTATTCTTGGTGGACCTAACAGTTAACCATTTACTCAAAGTAATAGTAGCAACAATGCATTCGATGATTGTAGCTTACAGATAAGTGAAATGAATAGCAGCAAAAAAGTTATAAAGTGCAGGAGAGAGAAATTGGTATACTCTATCATAAAGTACTTGTACTATTCATGAAGCAGTACAGTGTTATTTGAAAGTGAAATTAGATTAGTTGTAAACATATACTGCAAACTGTAGGGAAACTGCTAAAAAATTATTAAAGAAGTATAATTGATATGCTAAGACAAGAGAGAAAATGAAACCATATAAAATGTTCAATTAAAACCAGAGAAGGCAGAAAAGGGTGAAAGAAAAAAGAAAGAACAAGGAAATAGAGAACATTTAAAATGTGGTCAGAGATTACTCCAACTATATCAAAAATCACTTTACATTTAAGTGGTCTAAATATACTACTTGAAAGAGAGACTGGCAAAGTAGATGGGAAAGACCCAATTACATGTTGTCTATAAGAGCAGAAGTGTAACAAACAATTACAGTAAATCACTTCTCCAACAGTTGAATTCCTACCTCATTTAAATAGTATCTGTTGGTATTCACCTGAAAAAAAAGTTTAACATTAAAAAGTTAAAAAAAATCCAAAATTTATAAAGAATAAAAATAATATCTTTTTTGTTTTGGGAACAAAAAAAGAGAAATATACTAAGTATAAACATATGTTATTAAATTTATGATAAATCCAATGCAATCAAAAATAGAAAAAGGTTAATAGTTGCTATGTGGACTTGCAATAATTCAGACCAGTTGGCAAAATGGTCTAAATCTTGCTATGCTATTTTTCAAAGATTACAACTCCTTTACAAGTCTTTATAATGTAAAATAGTTTATATTCTCCATTTAAATAATCCAACAGAGAGATGGTCACTAAAATGTCACATAAAAGAATGATTAAGGCAAATTTTTTCCTGTTAAACCCACTCCAAGAAAGTACTGATATTATAAGAAGAAAACATTGACAGAAAAATGAAATTAATGTTTATTTGGAAAAGTCTGTACTACTGTCCAAGAGTGTGACTTTTAATTCTCTACCACTGACTTATCTGGTGATTTGCTGATTTGATATGTACATTAGCAGAAACTGAATTTTCATACTCTGGCACCCAAACCACATCTACCTTTTCCACCCAAAGGGATGGCATCACAGGTTTGGTAAATCAAACAGATGGAATGCTACCCAGGAGAACACAGCCGCATAAGCACAAAAGCACAAGGAGTTTGGCAATAGTATATGACAAAGCAAAATTGCCAGGCGCGGTGGTGCACGCCTGTAATCCCAGCACTTTGGGAGGCCCAGGCAGGCGGATCACGAGGTCAAGAGATCGAGACCATCCTGGCCAACATGGTGAAACCCCGTCTCTACTAAAAGTACAAAAAAATTAGCTGGGTGTGGTGGCGCAGTCTGTAGTCCAAGCTACTTGGGAGGCTGAGGCAGGAGAATTGCTTGAACCTGGGAGGCGGAGGTTGCAGTGAGCCGAGGTCGCGCTACTGCACTCCAGCCTGGCACCTGGTGATGGAGTCAGACTCTGTCTCAAAAAAAAAAAAAAAAAAAAGCAAAGTTAAAGAGAGAGAGAGAGAGAAATTATCTAGCACACATTCACTATTTGTCTAAAATGAGTTTTTTATATCCTTTTAGTACAGAATCAATACAGAGTCATATGAAATCTCTAGCAGCAAATATCATGCTAGGTTTCAAGCAAATCCTGTATCATGAGGTCTGAACTGATAATGTAAGACTCGTTATCCTTCCTGGAGAAAAAAAAATAAAAAGTTCCTAAAAGTTGTATCCATCAGCTGAGTTAAGAATTGGCCTTTGTCTTCTTTCTTCTTCATTCCTCCTCCCCAATTCATTCCTTTTAGGAATGTGTAGGTCATAAAATCTGTGTTAAAAACTTCAAGCTGAAAGAAACTGATTTGTGATTAAGACCTATATTATAATTACTGTAGTTTAAGGCATAAATAAATCCCAGTCTACATAATGAAAATGCATATATTCATTCTTTCTACAGCTAAGGAATAGAAATGCATGTTGTGGCTGTCCCTACCCTTTCAGATTTTACTGTGTAAAATCTTACTACCTCAATACATCCAGATTTTTATAGTCATTTATTTTAGGCTTTGACACACAGTGAAAATTATACATAATTCCCTGAGCAATAGGATACCTCCAGCCTGATTCTCACACATTAGTGGACTAGGATACTTCTGTGGAAGACTGCTAATCTGTGTTAGAGAAAAACATGTAGGCAAGTAATTGCAATAAAGTGTTAAAAGTTCAAGTACATTGTAATCAAAACCAATAGACTCTTCTACCACAGCCCACTAAGGAACTTTTGGCATGTCTCTTCCCCCACCACCACTCAACCCTATTGTGCAGAAATAAGTCATCAGTGAGCACAGAGAACTAAGGAATCTGACAGGGATTCATAATCCATGGAAGCATGGGGGTTGTGAGAGAGCTGGAGGGTGAGAAGAATGGGAAAATAGCTAGCTTTAAAAATGGTTCTGTGAATTTTGAATTGGATCTCCATTAATGTTCTTTGAGAGACTTAAGTAAAGGTTTGAATTAATTTTAATTACATACTTTTCATTGATCAACTCTTTCTTTTTCTTTCCTTCCTTCCTTTCTTCCTTCTTTCTTTCTGAGATAGGATCTCACTCTGTCACCCAGGCTGGAGGGCAGTGGGGCCATCATGGCTCACAGTAGCCTCGACCTCCCAGGCTCAAGTGACCCTCCCACCTCAGCTTGCCAAGTAACTAGGACAGGCATGTGTCACCACACTCCGCTAATTATTTTTTATTTTCTGTAGAGATGGGGTCCCACCAAGTTGTCAATGCTGATCTCAAACTCCTGGGCTCAAATGATCCTCCCACCTCAGTCTCCCAAAGTGCTGAGATTATAGACATGAGCCACCATGACCAGCCTGATCAACTCTTTCTTTAAATGTGACAGCATGCTGAGACTGGGCAACATGGAACCTTTGAAATTTACTCAGATTATAAGAGGAATATATTTGGACATTGTCTAGGACATGGTAAAGAGAAAGGGTGAAGAGGAAGAGTCAAGAGGTATAGGCCAGGATTTAATCATGAGCAATAGTAGCTCTCAGTCACCAGGTTTCTTTTTCTCACCTTCTCTCTACAAAACCTCATATTTTAGTGAATATGTTCTGGGGACACTCTTAGGCAAGGAAGAAGTGAAGCCACCTAGAAGGAAGGATAGTGGCACTGTTAACTATAGGAGGGACTAACTATGCATAGCTTATTGTCCTAATATATCTCAACCAAAGCATGTGTAAGCCTGGCGGAATACAGTCAGATTTTGTTCTCCCTATGAAGAAATAACCATTCTCTGTAAACTACCTTGTATTGGTTTAGAACATGCTCCTTTAGCTCAAAAGCTAGCAGAAGACAAGAAATAACTAAGATCAGAGCAGAAGTGAAAGAGATAGAGACATAAAAACATAATAAATCCAGGAGCCAGTTTTTTTAAAAGAGCAACAAAACAGATAGACTGCTAGCCAGACTAATAGAAGAGAGAGAAGAATCGAATAGATGCAATACAAAATGATAAAGGCGATATCACCACGGATTCCACAGAAATACAAACTACCATCAGAGATTACTACAAACACCTTTATGCATATGAACCAGTAAATATAGGAGAAATTGATAAATTCCTGGATCCGCCCAAGACTATACCAGGAAGAAGTTGAATCCCTGAATAGACCAGTAATGAGGTCTGAAGTTGAGGAAGCAATTAATAGCCTACCAACAAAAAAAAAGTCCAGGACCAGACAAGTTCACAGCCAAATTCTACCAGAGGTACAAAGAGAAGCTGGTACAATTCCTTCTGAAACTATTCCAAACAATACAAAAACAGGGGATCCTCCCTAACTCATTTTATGAGACCACTGTCATCCTGATACCAAAACCTGGCAGAGACACAACTGAAAAAGAAAAGTTCAGGCCAATATCCACGATGAACATTGATGCATAAATCTTCAATAAAATACTGGCAAACCAAACCCAACAGCATATCACAAAGATTATCCATCACAATCAAGTCAGCTTCATCCCTGGGATGCAAGCCTGCTTCAACAAACACAAATCTATAAATGTAATCCATCACATAAACAACCAAAGATAAAACCAAATGATTATCTCAATAGATGTGGAGAAGGCCTTTGACAAAATTCAACAGCACTTTATGCTAAAAAACTCTCAATAAACTAGGTAATTGATAGATTTTATATTAAAATAATAAGAGCTATTTATGACAAACCTACAGCCAATATCATACCGAATGGGAAAAAACTGGAAGCATTCCCTTTGAAAACTGGCATAAGACAAGGATGCCTTCTCTCACCACTCTTATTCAACATAGTATTAGAGGTACTGGCTAGGGCTATCAGGCAAGAGAAAGAAATAAAGGGTATTTGATTAGGAAGAGAGGATGTCAAATTGTCCCTGTTTGTAGATGACATGATTGTATATTTAGAAACCCCATTATCTCAGCCAAAAACCTCCTTAAGCTGATAAACAACTAGCAACTTCAGGATACAAAATCAATGTGCAAAAATCGCAAGCATTTCTATACACCAATAGTAGACAGAGAGCCAAATCATGAGTGAACTGCCATTCACACTTGCTAAAAAGAGAATAAAATACCTAGGAATACAATTAACAAGGGATGTGTGTGGAGGACTTCTTCAAGGAAAATTACAAACCGCTGTTCAGGAAAATAAGAGAAGACACTAACAAATGAAAAAACATTCTATGCTTATGGTTAGGAAGAGTCAATATCGTGAAAATGGCCATAGTACCTAAAGTAATTTATAGATTCAATCCTATCCCCATTAAGCTACCAATGACTTTCTTCACAAAATTAGGGGGGGGAAACACCTGAAACTTCATATGGAACCAAAAGAGAGCCTGCATAGCCAAGTCAGTTCTAAGCAAAAAGAACAAAGCTGGAGGCATCATGCTACCTGACTTCAAAATATACTACAAGGCTACAGTAATCAAAACAGCATGGTACTGGTACCAAAACAGAGATATAGTCCAATGGAACAGAACAGAGGCCTCGGAGGCAATGCCACACATCTACAACCATCTGATCTTTGATAAACCTCACAAAAACAAGGAATGGGGAAAGGATTCCCTGTTTAATAAATGGTGGTGTTGGGAAAACTGGCTAGCCATGTGCAGAAAGCAGAAACTGGACCCTTTGCTGATATCTTACACTTAAATTAACTCCAGATGGATTAAAGACTTAAACATAAGACCTAACACCATAAAAACCTTAGAAGAAAACCTAAGTAAAACCATTCAGGACATAGGCATAGTCAAGGACTTCATGACTAAAACACCAAAAGCATTGACAACAAAAGCCAAAATAGACAAATGGGATCTAATTAAACTCCAGAGCTTCTGCACAGCAAAAGAAACAATCATTAGAGTGAACCAGCAACCAAGAGAATGGGGAAAAAAGTTTTGCAATCTACCCATCTGACAAAGAGCTAATATCCAGAATCTACAAAGAACTAAAACAGATTTACAACTAAAAAAACAAACCCATTCAAAAGTGGGTGAAGGATATGAACAGACACTTTTCAAAAGAAGACATACATCGGGCCAAGAAACATATGAAAAAATGGCCATCCTCACTGGTCATTAGAGAAATGCAAATCAAAACTACATTGAGATACCATCTCACACCAGTTATGTGAGGGATGGAGAATGAGTAGTTGCAACAGTACTAAGCCAAAATTGACCCAAATTAACTACAATTTACTGTTTAAACCTTCCCCAGAAAGCTGCAAGCCTTCAGTAGACTTCAGACTTCCAAAACAGTTACATCAGATGATTCTGCTAGTACAATTGATGTTAGGTTAGAGAGACAGATTCTATCTAGTGCATACTACTCAGCCATCTTCCCAGAAGCCTCAGCATTCTTGTATTTTCTGTTACATTTCCAGTTGTTGCCAAAATTCTGGCAGAAAAGATATCCTGAAGTATAACTGAATACTTTTTTTTTAAATTTTACTTTTAAGTTCTAGGATACATGTGCAGAACTTGCAGGTTTGTTATATAGGTATACATGTGCCATGGTGGTTTGCTGCACCTATCAACCTGTCATCTAGTTTTTAAGCCCTGCATGCATTGGGTATTTGCTCTAATGCTCTCCCTCCCCTTGCCCCCTACCCCCAACAGGCCCTGGTGTGTGATGTTCCCTTCCCTGTATCCATGTGTTCTCATTGTTCAACTCCCACTTATGAGTGAGAACATGCAGTATTTGGTTTTCTGTTCCTGTGTTAGTTTGCTGAGAATAATGGCTTCTAGCTTCACCCATGTCCCTGCAAAGGACATGAACTCATCCTTTTTTATGGCTGCATAGTATTCCATGGTATATATGTGCCACATTTTCTTTATCCAGTCTATTGTTGATGGGCATTTGGGTTGGTTCCAAGTCTTTGCTATTGTGAACAATGCAGCAATAAACATACGTGTGCATGTGTCTTTATAGTAGAATGATTTATACTCCTTTGGGTATATACCTAGTAATGGGATTACTGGGTCAAATGGTATTTCTGCTTCTAGATCCTTAAGGCATCACCGCACTGTCTTTCACAATGGTTGAACTAATTTACACTCCCACCAACAATGTAAAAGCATTCTCCACAGCCTCACCAGCATCTGTTGTTTCCTGACTTTAATAATTGCCATTCTGACTGGCATGAGATGGTATCTCAATATGGTTTTGATTTGCATTTCTCTAATGATGGTTGATGATGAGCTTTTTTTAAATGTGTTTGTTGGCCACATAAATGTGTCCTTTTGAGAAGTGTCTGTTCATATCCGTTGACCACTTTTTTATGGGGTTGTTTTAAATTTGTTTAAGTTCCTTATAGATTCTGGATATTAGACCTTTGTCAGATGGATAGGTTACAGATATTTTCTCCCATTCTGTAACTTGCCTCTTCTTTTTTTTTTTTTTTTTCTTTTTGAGACAGGGTCTCACTCTGTTGCCCAGGCTAGAGTGCTAGAGTGCAGAGGTGCAGAAACAACTCACTGCAGCCTCAACCTCTTGGGCTCAAGTGATCCTCCCACCCCAGCCTTCCAAGTAGCTGGGACTATAGGCACACACCATTACACTTGGCTAGTTTTTCAAATTTCTGTAGAAACGAAGTCTCACCATGTTTCCCAGGCTGGTCTTGAACTCCTGGCCTCAGCCAATCCTCCCACCTCAGTCTCTGAAAATGCTGGGATTACAATTGTGAGCCACTGTGCCTAGCCCTTAATATATTTTTATTTTAGAAAGCAAAAATGAAGAATTCATTTCAAGATTCATTGCCTTTTCTGCTTTTATAAAAAAAGATAACAGATTTTACAGAACTTTTTAAAATTTTTCTTAAAAAGAAATGAAAAGCATATTACATCACCATTCATGCTCTTTCTACTTTTAAACTTTGTCAGACTTTGATGTTTTAAACAGTTCATAAGCAAAACTGAGTCATAGCGCTATAATCAAGTTAATTACCTGACTCCTTCTTGATATCAAGGAGTTTCTCTTGCGCAATTTGCTTCACCTGAAGTAGAGTCAGTAGGTGGGAATGGAGGTGTACAGCTCTTTGTTCACCCTGATTAACAAGTTCCACTTCCCAGCAGCTTCTTGAAAAACCCAGTAAATTCTCAAGACCAGTCAAAGTTCTATTCCATTCACATAAGCATTAGTGGAATTCCTGAGGTCTAACCAGGAGAAAAACATCAAATGATCTATAAACATTTAAGGAAAGAGCCCACTCTTTCAAAGACCAACAGGAACAAGTGAAATGGCAAAGCCAGCTCTTAGTCTGGGACATCATCAAATGGGGCTAGACATACAAATAGTACTTAATGGTTGATCCTCCTTCTCTCTCCCTTCCTTCTTCCCTCACTCTCCCACCTACCATCTTTCTCAATCTGTGTAAGTTTCCTATGGCGACTGTAACAAGTTACCACAAAGTGGCTTAAAACAACACAAATTTACTATGTTACAGAAGTCCAAAGTGGGTCTCACTGAATTAAAATCAACGTGTCATCAAGGCTGCATTCCTCCTGAAGCCTCTATGGGGAACCTGTTTCCTTGCCTTTTCCGACTTCTAGATGTCGTCTGGATTCTTTAATTTGCAACCTCTTCTGCATCTTCAAATCAGTTATCATAACACTTTGACCACTGCTTTCATCATCACATCTTCCCTAACTCTGACAGACTCCTTGAACTCTCTCTTCCATTTTCAAGGACCCTTGTGATTGCATTCAGCCCACCCAGATATCCAAAATAATCTCCCCATTATTAACAACTGTAATTTCATCTACAACTATAATATCCTTTTCCATGTAATTTAACATAGCCACAGGTTCTGGGAATTATTGTGTAGACATCTCTGAGGAGCCATTATTCTTCCTACCACATCATCTTTTCCCTCTTAAACCATTACAAGGCAAAAGTACTTTTTTCAAGTCAAAAATAAGTCTAGGATTATGAAAATGTTCTAAAATTACATAGTGGTAAGAGTGGCACAACCTTGTGAAAGTCCTTAAAAAAAAAACCCACTGGGTTGTATATTTTCAGAAGGTAAATTTTATGGTGTGTGAATTATATTTCAATAGAATATATCTCAAAAAATACATTTTAAGTTGACTAAGTCCTATTCACCTTGCTGTTCTATTGTTTTACTTATACATTAGCAAGAACTAATGCTCACAGTTACTCCTTCCCTAACTTCATCCAATTCAACTGTCTCCTAAGTGGAAATAAGATTATTGAATCCAGAAGTATCAAATTCTAGAAAGACTAAAGAAGCAGATAACCAATAATATAGTGTGTCTTGGAACTGCAGGCAGGTTTTAGCTAATTGATGCTTTCAACCCCAGGATCAAACTCAGTCATGCTCTAGCAGACCTTCTCATTGGGCTCTACATAATTTAGAATAATCCCCAAGTAAATGAAGTACGTATTTGAAACTGTCTTGGGAAGGAAGGTAAATGGAAAAGTTTGAATGGTACATGATAGTAAATATACTGAAGGAGGTGATACACACAGTACATATCAGCTGCAGCCATACCCCAAAATAAGCAAGTGAAAGTCCTATGTAGCCAGGAAGAATCTCAGGTGGCTTTAATGACACCAAATCATTAAGAAGATACAAGGAGGAAGAGAAGGAGCAGTAGAGAGAGAAGGAGGAGAAAAGGAGTCCAAGGGTTCTTTATCTGAGACCAGAGTTTACATCATATAGACTCAACTGGTAGGCTTTTTTCTGACAACAGAACCTCAGCATAGATGGGAATGTTGATGCAAGTGTCCAGGGGGTGGTGGGAAGGGAGAGATAAATATTATGTGGATCAGAGGTTTAGAAATCTTCTCTTGTTATACACCTCAAAAATCTATACATATAATATACGTGGTAATTTGGAGCAAGCTCTCCCAGCTTCATGTCTGTGACATCAACTTGGTTAGAAAGAAGAAAATATTAGAAATATATAGGGAGCATAACAACAGAGAAGGTATAGTGAGAGACAATACTGAAAACTGAATCCTTGGACTGCCATTCATGTTGAGGTATTCCGCAGTAAAACAACCAACTAGTTACCCTGGCTCTCTCCCTTACCTGTCTATTCACCTTAGGGAAAATTCAAAACTGATGTTGAGGAAAATGGTATTTGTATCTATTAAAACTACTTTTATTCACTCTGAAAAGTGCCTTTATTCTTCAGAAAATCTCATAACATTTATTAATCCTCCCACACTGCTGTCATAAAAGACAAGCCCAAGATGAGCTTTTTTTTTTTTTTTGCTTTGAGTTTGCATTTAAAAGAATATAATGATGGAAAGGAGATTTTAAGAATTTACAACGAACTCAGTAAGTTATTTACTGCTGAACTTTTCCTTCACTCTCACCAAGGGAGCACATTTATTATGTTTCCTCTGTGCATTTGCATTTCTGAGAAGCCTCCAGAAATGGAAGAATAAGTATATTTACTCTGCACCTAAGAAGACTCTTCATTTTTCAAAAGCTCATAATACCAATGGAATACTTGAGCCAAATATATTTTGTGGCTAGAGGATGTGTCAGTCTAGCTTGATTTTTCAAACTGTGATCAATCCATTTCCACATTGCTCCTTCAGCTGGAGCAATTGCTCATTGCACATTGCCCTTAAAGTCTCTGAAAACATAGGTTACAAATTTTATAGTTTTAGATGGGGTGGAAGACCCTTTGATATTTTTGAGGTGAAAATTATCCATCAAAGAAGTGAAGTATGTACTCCAGAAAAAAAAATACATCCTAGTAAAAAATTTTATCCTTTTTTGAAAAACAAAAATCAAAAACAAAGATCCTGTAATTTAATGAATACATTTTATTAATTTCAAACTCCCATAGTAATTTTAGCCCAGTCTCTCTTGAATCCAAGGAAAGGTTAAGACAATCAAACCAAAATTATCAGTAGGTATATCACCCAAGTTGTGACTTATCCAAAACAAATTTTGGACCCCCAAATTGCTGCTGCATACAATATTTCTGCCCTATTTCCACCTCCCCACCCAAAAAAAAAAAAAACCTCACACATGGTATCAGTTGGTTAGTCTTTATGGATTGTAACAAAGCTTCATACAGTAAAATCCTATTATGGGATAACTTGCTGTCCCACAGGTTTGAGGGACAACGTGAAATGTATAAATCATTTATTTCCCAAACACAAGTAGTTGGGTTTTAATGTAATTAGCCTAAGCTGTAAACTATCAGGAAAAGAAAATAATAATCAGTTTCTCAAATAGGTTATCCAAAAGCAAGTTTCATCAACCTTGGCACTATTAACATTTGGGGCCGGGTAATGCTATGTAGTGGGGGCTTTTCTGTGCATGCTGAGACCCTTAGCAGCATCCTTGGCTCCCACCCACTGGATGCGAATAAAAACTCCTCAAGTTGTGACAACCAAAAATGCATTCAGACATTGCCATAAATCCTCCAAAGAGCAAAATCACCCTCTGTTAAGAACCAGCGATCTAAAGTAATTCAAATCTTAGGTCCTTGATTAGGATCATCAACCCTACTGCTCCTCTTCGTTTGCCTGCATGAATAATTGGAAATACGTTCTCTCGTAGAATAGTTTAGATATTAAAGTATATTTATGCAAAGTGGGTTCCTAGACCTGCACAGAGCCCAATTCCATACCCAATGGCAATTTCACAGGACAAACGCCTTCTACATTGATAGTAGAATTGCTTTGCCCACAAATCATTCAGTAATTCCTTCCTTTTCTCATGTAAGCTCACCATTTCTATCAAGACAATCAACAAGCCTTTCTCCCTGTGATACCTTTGAAAACCTTGGGCACCTCTTGAAAATCTCACCCCATACTGTTTCTTGGGCCAACGCTGGTTGCCTTACTTTGTGAGCTGTACAGTACCCCTCAATTGATTAATATTCAAATTTTCTTGGGAGACACTTTTTCAGTAAAGGGCCTATTAGACATATCATATGTCACAGTTTAGAGTTTTCTTTTGGTTGGTTTGGGGCTTTTGTAAAATATTTGTGTCTTTTTTATTCATGACATGCATGCATATATATTATCAACCTAATATAACAATAGAGAGAGTGGCTGTAAAATTTGCTTACTCAGGAACAAATGATAAATTGCAATCCAGGAATACATACACCATGGTGAACCATGGGGGTGGGCCTACAAAGAGGCAAAGGAAGGCAAGAGTTTTCAAAGGGAAAATGAGGAAGGTTACATACATACATTATTTTGAAATAACTATCTTTGTCTAAGAATCAATAACAAGGGTAGCATCAGTTCAAGGCTGACTAGATAGTTGTTAGGCAGATGCACTTCCAGAAGAAGTCTTTGTATAAAGTTGCAGTGGCCTTTGTGGAAGGTTGTGATTTTTTTCAGAGACTGTTTCTAATAGTTTTTATCATAGGAATGTGTGTGTGAGAGCCCCTCCTTTATGGCCTTCTGATTTCATTTTGTTAGGGTTTGGCATAAGTGACTTCATTTTGATTCTAACAACTTCCATTTTGTGTGTGTGTGTGTGTGTGTGTGTGTGTCAATATATATCCTGAGATTGCAAAAAGATGTTTTTAAATAGTCTCAGATCTCCCTGAGCCTTTTTTTAACCTTTTTAGCTATTCCTTACTTTTTTTCTTACAAATACCTGAAATCTATACTGAATTTCAGTGCTTATTCTGAATGATTTTTTTTGTTTTTCCTTTCACTAGAATTGTCAGAGGTGTGTGAACCAGAGCAAGTCCATCTTGAATAGGGGCTGAGTAAAATAAGGCTGTGATGTACTGGGCTGCATTCCCCGATGGTTAAGGCATTCTAAGTCACAGGATAAGATAGGAGGTCAGCACAAGATAAGGTCATAAAGACCTTGCTGATAAAAACAGTTTACAGTAAAGAAGCCGTCCCAAACCCACCAAAACCAAGATGGCCATGAGAGTGACCTCTGGTTGTCCTCACTTATACTCCCCTCTAGCACCATGACAGTTTACAAATGCCCTGGCAGTGTCAGGAAGTTACCCTCTATGGTCTAAAAAGGGGAAACATGAATAATCCACCCCTCATTTAGTATATAATCAAGCAATAACCATAAAAATGGGCAACCAGCAGCTCTTGGGCCTGCTCTATTGATAGAATAGCCATTCTCTTATTCTTTTACTTTCTTAATAAACTTGCTTTTGCTTTGCACTGTGGACTCACCCTGCATTCTTTCTTGTATGAGATCCAAGAATGCTCTCTTGGGGTCTGGATTGGGACCCCTTTACTGTAATAACCACAACTAATCAGAATTATCTGTAGGAATCAGCAAATCATTAAGGACCTGAACTCCCTGTGTTCAGGGTTTGTACTAGGGAGACAAGCAGCTGAAATGCCACAGGGAGAGGGAAAGGAAGCAGAGAAGTGATCAGGCTGGTGCTATAGAAGAACTGAGGCTCAGAAAAATGTTGTCCATACAGCCTCACTTAGACATCAGGTGCCTGAAGGCTGGGCCTCCCTGCTTCTATACATAGCACTCTGGCTTCTGCATTTTGTGGTCTTTTCTGCCCCTAATTTTTCCCTCATGGCTCCCATTCATGATCCTATTCAGGTCTCACTTGATACAAATAAAGGACGAGACAAGGGGTGATCACAGCTCATGTGATGATGTCTGATCTCCCAGGACTTGTCCTATGACACTGCTCCAGATCTTCCAGAATGATTCCATATCTAGCTTCAAAACCACATATTGCCTTTACTTATGGACCATAAAATAGCCTCTCTGACCTCTACAGAATCCTGATCTGTGCAAACTACATGATACTGAAGCTGAATCTTGTGTGCATTCCTCCTTTGCCAATTAGCACAATGTTAAGCTTTGCAAACCAAGGGCATTGAAGGGGCATTGCAGAAAGAAAGGGCCTCTTTTACAGCACCCGGCATGCTTCCTTCCTTCTTTCTCCTGCAGCACTCAGCTAGCATGCAGAACAACCAGCAGAGATAACCTCTAGCAGGTTTCAGGGACACCCAGGCAGGCACCTTTCCAGAGAGTTCCATGGGTGCCACAGATGACTTCCTACCAAGTTCAGTGACATTCCATGAGTTCTGTAGGCATTCTAGCGAGATTTCGAAGAGTACCTTGCTCCTGCAGGTGGGATGCCTCCTAATGAGTCCCACCTGCGGCCCAGTCAACTTCCCGAGAAATTCAACAGCAGCCCCTCACCACAGAAAGCTTGCAGGTGAGTTTCTTCAGCACCCCAGCAGATTATTTCCTGCTTTCCAACTTTGACCTGCATCACATCAACAAACTGCTTTGCCATCCTGTGAGTTATGGCCAGGCCCCCTACATAAAAAGTCTGACTATCAGCTTTGAATGGGGAAAGAGGAATTTTCCAAAGAGTTCCAAATCCAAGGAAACTCTGCCTCAGCCCAGAGGATAGTGGCTGTTCCATATATCTGCTATTTCTGCACTTTTTATGTTCTCTTCAACCCCTCAGTAGTCAGTCACCTATTACTCCAAGCTCCTGTTACTAGTTAATAATTCTTTATGTTAAAATGTTTCTGTCTAGTGACTGTGTGGTCTCTGTGTACTATCTGTACCCTGACCAATACAAACTCCATCACCATTTTGGTTTTCAAGAATTCTGCAGTCTCATTATTTTAGTTTCTAAAAAGAGGGTGCCAGTTTAGGCAAGGATGAAACAATAATTCTCATATCACCTTCAGCTACTCCAAAAGATGATCACATTCTCATGTTGTAATGCTATTGTAGTGTGGCCAACTCCATCTGAAAGAGACAGTGGCCTTTAGGAAAAAAAACAAGGATCCTTGGTATTAATGAAAACATTGAGTGTGTAGGATATCACACATATCCAGAGCAAAAGAAAAAGAGGTAGCATATTAGAATGAGTTGGTCATAAGTCTAGAAACTCAACTTATGCTAAATCATTAAAAAAAGAATGCTTAAGAAGGATATTTGGCTTTGTCACAGAATCAAGGAGCTGCAATAACTCACAGAGCTTCAATAATCTTAGCAATTGGAACTGGAGACTTTGTACCACCAAAGTGCTCTCCCTCTTTTTCTCTCTCTCTCTCTGTTTCTCAACCCATCCCTCATCTTTGCTAATCTCTGCTTGGCTTCAACATTACCCATAGCAAACAGTATTTTGCCTTATGGCAGGGGGAAAAACAGTTTGTGCCACAAATTCTGTTACCATATTCTCACAGCTCAAAACCAAAGAAAGGAAAAAAATCTCCTTCTTCTATTGGCTCCATTTAAAAGAGTCCTCGGGAAGGACTATGATTGCCCCCATGCAGGGCACATGTTCAGCCTGGACCAATTGCTGGACCCAGAGGGACTGGATACTAAGATAGTCTCAGCCTATGTCATGTGCCCATCTTGTGATCAGGAGGTACTGGGTGCGTTACTATAATAAATGAAGGGCAAGCTCATTGATTAGATAACCTCAGTGTTACATGTAATGTCTACATGACATAACTGAATTTCTACCCCGTCTTAACTCTGTTTCTGTTTAAGAAACAGGATGCCTGCTATAAAAATTTCCTTTTGTAACCAGACCAGGTGAGACTAGTTAGAATCAAGAGAGCCAACCAAATGACTTCAAAAAGATGTAATCTTGTTTCCATACTAAATGACACTCCCACCAGTGCTGTGACAGTTGACAATCACCATAACAATTACTGGAAGAGAAGCCATACAAGGACAAAAAGGAAGGCAGTACTCCAGTTGTGGGAAGTTCGCTGCCCATTTCCAGAGAAGACATGAATATTCTTCCCTCACTTTTAATGCCCAACTCCTTCATTAGAGAAACCCTCAGTTTTAACCCCCTTAACTCTCACTTGTCAAGAAGCTGATTTGTGAGCCATGCTCCCGCTTCTGAATTCCATGGTCATGGAGTAAAGCCTGTTCCACTTGACAGTCACTTCAGGTTTCAATTATTGGCTTTGTGACAATAAATAGGGAAATACCCCATCTTTGGGGAGACCAGCTTTGTCAGTAGCATCAGGACTGTCCCAATAAAATGACTATGAAAGTGGCCAGGAGCAGTGGCTCATGCCTGTGATCCCAACAATTTGGGAGGCCGAGGAGGGTGGATCACTTCAGGTCACAAGTTTGAGACCAGCCTGGCCAACATGGCGAAACCCCAGCTCTACTAAAAATACAAAAATTAGCCAGCATGGTGGCGAGTCCCTGTAATCCCAGCTACTTGGGAGGATAAGGCATGAGAATTACTTGAACCCGGGAGGCAGAGGTTGCAGTGAGCCAAGATTGCGCCACTGCACTCCAGCCTGGGCAATGGAGCAAGACTGTGTCTCAAAAAAAAAGAAGAGAAAAGACTGTGGAAGCTAAATAATACATAACAACCACCATGGTAAATGAGTTGCTGAGGTGGCAGAAAAGTAAAGAATCAATGGAAACCAAAAACAGAATGTTGAGAAAGGCAGTCTCAACCCCTACTCATCCACATAAGAATAGCTTTGGGACTGCAACACTGCCTTGCCAAGAGATAAGGAGCTCACACAGCCCGTGCTGGGTCTATTGCTTTGTGTGGAAATATCTCTGCCTGTTTCCCACCCCTCTGTTTCAAGCTCAATGTATGCTCCTTTGCTCTGCTTAAGCATGTGTGTCAATGGCTCTCAGGCATATCCCCATCTTTCAGTATTTCAGAATCCACAGGGGAGAGAAGGGAGTCATTCTGTGACACAAGAGAGCTGTATGTAGGGCAGTTGCCCTGTGTCGGCTGCCAGGGGACCTGTTAGCCATGGGAAGCAACACATACTATTGGAGCTGATCTTGCTCTATGTCTTCTCTGTGTGAGTAAATGCACTGTCCTGTCCAGTGCTTGACTGTGTTGTTTTCCTTGGTGACTCCAAAACCAAACTGGACTTCTCTTCCTGATGGTTGGCATGGTGATGATCTTTGCTGTCCTCCATGTAGTAACTGTCCTCCCTGGTATTGGTAATTAGTGCATGCTGTTCTGCTTTACAAAAAAGTGAAAGAAGGAATCCCAGGGCTTTATTCAGCTGAAAGAATATGTCCAACATGGACAATCTAGAACTTCAAGCTTTATCTTCAAACAAACATATAAGTGTAAGGAAATAGGGCCTGCAGGAACTCTAGCAGCAGAACTGTTATCAAACCTGGTCAGAAGAGATGAGGGGAGGAAAAGGTACTAGAACCCAAAAGGAGAAAAAGTTTGATAGAGTAGGCCACCTTGAGAGATGTAAGGATCTTGGTTCAAGGAAACAGCCCTTGTAGTGAAGAGGCCAGGAGAACATTAACCCAAGCTTACGCTTTTTCTCTGATCCCCAAATGGGTGTTGGTCAAACCCTATAGTAAGCCAGAGAGCTTAGGAACCCTGTTTAATTAATCATACTACAGATCAGCCTCCTAGGCAGATCCACAAGGTGGATCTCGAGGAGAAAACAGAAGACATTGGTATATATATATATATATACACACACACCCTAATTGGCCTCCTTGCTTCTAACCTTCCTCCACCCCCACCTCTTTACAGCAATCAGAATGGTTCTTCAAAATAAATTTACTACCTTGATTAAAATTGACTGTGCTTCAGCCTGTTCCATTCCACTTAGAATTCCATAATAGACAATTTTCATACCTTGCCCTTCAAAATTCTCTCCAAATAATTTGGATACCAAGCATCACTTCACCCCACTTAGTTTCACTTTTCCCCTTGCCCACTATGCTCTAGTCATATTCATCTGTCTGTCTCTAGAAAACACCAACATTTCCACCCTTAAGCCTTTTACACTTGCTGATGCATCTTCTCGGGAAGCTGTTCCTTAACTTTTCATGAATCTAGCTTTCTTATGGCCATCAGGTTTCCACATAAATGTCACCTTCTCAGAAAAGACTTCCATGACCACCCAATTGCAATGCTTGGTTATCTCCTTAATAACAGTGGAATGTGCAATTATGTTATTAACTTTTCTACTTGCCTATTGTCTGTCTTGCCTATTCAAGCATAAGATCAGGGCAGGCACAGTGGCTCACACCTGTAATCCCAACACTTTGGGAGGACGAGGCAGGCAGGTCATCTGAGGTCAGGAGTTCAAGACCAGCCTGTCCAAGATGATGTAACTCTGTCTCTACTAAAAAAAATTAGAGGGGCGTGGTGGCAGGTGCCTATAATCCCAGCTACTCCTCGGGAGGCTGAGGCAGGAGAATCGCTTGAACCTGGGAGGCAGAGGTTGCAGTGAGCCAAGATTGTGCCATTGCACTCCAGCCTGGGCAACAAGAGTGAAACTGTCTCAAAAAAAAAAAAAAAAAGAAAAAGAACATAAGATCAACAAAGATGAGGAATTTCCCTATCTTGTTCACCAGTGTATCCCCAGTTACTAACATAGTGCTTGGCATAAAGTAGGTATTCAGGAACCATTTGTTGAATGAATGAGTGGTTTCTAGTAAAACGGGTCATCTTTAGTAACCCACCTTCATCTTTAATCAATCATCTATTTATGTTACTAATTTCTCAGTGAGGTGTCTCGTCACCATAGTGGTACTGATATTAAGTAACCATCTGTTTAAAACTAACAAAGATGCATTAGAGGTCATGGTGCCCTTGAAATTCTCAAAGACTGGGAAATGTAGTACAGTTCTATGGTGGGTGTTTTTTGAGGGAAAGACTGAGTAAACATAAGACTTCTGCTTGAGCATTAAAGAAGAAATAGAAGCAAGTCTCAGAAATAATTGATCTTCAGTGAACCTCCTAAGAAAAAGAGCAGAGGAATATTCTCAGGCTCAGAATACCTACTTGAGAACATGGAAATTGTGTATGTATTCTCTGATTATTGTGAAAGTCTAGCCTCACACTAAACCACCATCACAGTGTCAGGAAAAGGCTTCTATCATTCTTCCCACTCACAAAAAAAAAAAGTATGCAAAGGGGAAAAGGAAGTCTTCTTTCTGCTGCAGTGTAGAAAACCAATTATAGAAAGTTGTGTAATTACAGCTTCTACAAAGTCAATTTGTTTAGCCAACAATCATAGATCCTAAGCAGTGGATGGTCATGAAAAATTTTGCCAAGGGGAAATATCTTAACCATGCACACAACAAACTGATTAGTAGTAGAATCAAGACAAATTCTTCATTTCACTTTTTAACCACATCACAATAAAATAATCTTAAAATAAAATAAATAACTTTTTAGTATTTCATCATGCTTACTTCATACAAATGTACAAGCTTAAATGGTGCATAATATTGTCAATAAAGAGGATACAGAGTTGACCAGCTGTGGTGGCTCACACCTGTAATCCCAGCACTTTGGGAGGCCAAGGCGGGCAGATCACCTGAGGTCAGGAGTTCGAGACCAGCCTGGCCAACATGGCAAAACCCTGCCTCTACTAAAAATGCTAAATTAGCTGGGTGTGGTGTCATATGCCTGTAATCCCAGCTACTCAGGAGACTGAGGCAGGAAATTAACTTGAACCAGGGAGGCGGAGGTTGCAGTGAGCTGATATTGCACCACTGCACTTTAGCCTAAGCAAAATGAGTGAAACTCCGTCTCCAAAAAAAAAAAAAAAAAAAAAAAGGATACAGAGTTAATCAGTTTTCCTCTCAGTGGCGTTACACGTAGGAAGTTATTTAATAGACACTTTACATGTTCTGTGGACTTATTTGCGTGTCAATCTGGGCAGATAAACTCTTAGCTGTGAACCCCAAGGTAATCCTAATCATGCCAAGCCTTTGAACACCTCTAAGAATATGGCATCCCATACTGCAGCTGACAGTTCTAATGATAAATATCCAGTACAGGTCAGCAAATATTTTTCAAAGCCTCTTAACCCAGTGCAGAGGAATGCTCAGTGCCTTCAAGGCAGAGGCATTTCCCAAAAGTCTGGAAAGAAAATTGGAGACCTTTGGTTTTCCATTTATTCCAGACAGAATGAAGGCAAATCCTGAACTCTTTTTATCTCTCTGTGAATGTCATACAATCTTCACAGAATATTCAGAGACTTGAGATTCCTAAGGATGTAGGACTACATATGCCCTTTGGGCACTCCAGCAGAAATTTCCTGACTAACTTTCCCAGCCTAGAATTTCTTCCAGAGGGACAGATGATCTTTTTTTCCTGACTTGATTACAGTCCAGTGTAAGCATTTGGGAAGAACATAACACCATTCTTAGAGTTTTCAGTGGTCAAAAGTCAGCTTGTCCCAACTCTTCATTCATTCTCCATTTACTAAATCATTCATTCAGTTGGCTAGTCAACAAGCACTTACTGAGAGCAGCTTTACCTACATGAGGTTAGGGATACAGGAAATAATGGGCAGCCTCCATTTAAATAGGAGAATTAGAAACATCACACATGCAGCAAGGCCATAGGCAAGCACAGACATTACTGTTGGTGCAGCCAATAGAGAGATCACTACAAATGGAGAAGACAAGGAAGATTTTATTGAAGAAAAAAAAAGATACCGGGGCTTAGCTTGGACAGGTAATAAATGCATGGATACAGAGAAAAAACAAAGCAGATAAATAAAGTATGCAAGTGTACTAAGGCATGAACGCACTGCTAAACCTGCTGCAGAGGGTCCTGATAAGGGTGTAATGGAAGACAACATTGGAAAGGTGTGTTAGAATCAGACTGTGGAAATCCTTGAATGCCAATTTGGGCTTAATCTTCTAAATAATAGAGAAGTTTTAATGTTCTTGAGTAGAAGAATAATAGATTTATAACATATTTGAACCAAGGTTCTCAAAATATTAAAAATGAAAAATAGAACTAACCACATGATTAAGCAATCCCATTTCTGGTTATACATCCAAAGAAATGAAATCAGTATGTGGAATAGATATATGCACTCCCATATTTATTACAGCATTATTTACAACAGCTAAGATATGGAATCAGTCTGTGTCCATGAGATCAATGGATAAAGAAAATGTGCTATAGGTATAAAATGGAGTACTATATAGCCTTAAGAAAGAAGAAAATCATGTCACTTATAACAACATGGATAAACCTAGAGGACAATATACGAAGTGAAGTAAGCCAGGCACAGAAAAACAAATACTGCATGATCTCACTTATATGTAAAATCTAAAAAAGTTGAACTCATAAAAGTAGCGTGGGATGGTGTACTGGGGCTGCAGGGAGGAGGGGAGTGGGGAGATGTTAATCAAAGGATACAAAATTTCAATTAGATAGGAAGAATAAGTTCAAGAAATCTATTGTACAGCTTGGTGACTGTAGTTAATAACAATATATTGTAGTCATTGCAGCACTGTTTACAATAGCAAAGATGTGGAACCAACCCAAATGCCCATCGATGATAGACTGGACAAGGAAAATGTAGCACATATATACCATGGAATACCATGCAGCCATAAAAAACGATGAGTTCGTGTCCTTTGTAGGGACATGGATGAATCTGGAAACCAGCATTCTCAGCAAACTGACACAAGAACAGAAAATCAAACACTGCATATTCTCACTCATAGGCGGGTATTGAACAATGAGAACTCATGGACATAGGGAGGAGAGCATCACACACTGGGGTCTGTTGGGGGGAATAGGGGATGGACGGCAGCGGGTAATGAGGTTGGGGAGGGATAACGGGGAGAAATGCCAGATATAGGTGATGGGGGGATGGAGGCAGCAAACCACATTGCCATGTATATACCTATGCAACAATCCTGCATGTTTTGCACATGTACCCCAGACCTAAAGTGCAATTTAAAAAATAAATAAATAAATGATAAAAATAAATATAACCATAAAAAAAAGAAATGTGGAAAAAAAATATACCATAGTCTTGGAAATTGCTAAAACAGATTTTTAACTGTTCTTATCACACAAAAAAAGTGATAAGTATGTGAGGTAATTCATATGTCCATTAGCTCAATTCAGCCATTCCACAAATTATATTTCAAAACAATATGTTGTGCATGATAAATATATATAATTTTTTGTCAGTTAATATCTTTTAAACAAAAATATCAATCGGAATTGCACAATATAAAAAATAATAATATCTTTGAACTGGAAATGCCTTTAGAGGTCTATGTAGCACCTTCCAAAGACTAATATGAAAATGATGGCTGGCTAGATTAGAGGACAGAGTCTGGAGGTGAGAAGATAAGTGACAGATGATAAAGGTTTAAACTTAGAGTGACTTCAGAAGTCAAGAGAAGGAGTCTAACATGGGAGATGTTATGAAGTAAGAACTGACAGACTGATCATGATGTAAAAGGAAGACAGGGGAATCTACAATAACATCAGTTTCAATCCTGAGTGAATACAGCAATGATGGTACTCACTATTAAAAAAAAAAAAAAGTCTTTTTGTAAGGGGGTGATGATGACAGTTTATGGTCAAGTTCAGCTGAGGTGAACCGAGAATCCAAGTGCATTTTCACCAAGTAGTTGGAGATTTATGACTAGAAATCAGAAGTGTTCAAAGTTAGGGATGTGGATTTGGAAGTCATTTGTGTAGTGGAAGTTTCTGCCAATATTGAAACTATGGTCCGAGAACAGCTTCTGGCTTCTGAGAAGCCACAGATATTGTGGACACACAAGAAAATCATGCCCTATGTTTTTGTTATCCCAAGAGAGAGAAGAGTAGGCTGAGCATATGCCACAACTAGTATTTTTCATTAGAGATCACAATAGATACAACAAAATGGATCTGTGTAATGTAGAACAATAAGGCCTTTTTCTTATTTGTCTTTGCATTTCCCATGGCTTGCACATAGTAAGTGGCTCCCGAAATACTTGTTGATTGAATTCAAATTAAAGCTAGCTTTTAAGATAATTAATATGCCAAAAATAGTTATTGAGAACAGTTTACAATGCTCAGTTTTATCCTAAGTAACTATTGTTGGGAAATAGTAGAAAGCCCTTAGAAGCTGGACAAGTTTTTGTTGTGTAGTTCTCAAAATGGAAGGAAAAAGATAAAAAATTCTTCCTTTTGCACATTAATCATTAGCAATAATTTTGAAACCAAAATATCAACTTTTGATCATTATCATTGTTAACCTTCCAAAGCAATACTTAGATTTGTGCCACAAAATTTAACATCTACTTATATATTCTTTTCTTTATCTTCAAAATTGTAGAAACAAAATTTTCGAACTGGAAAAACCTCAGTGCATGATAAAAATTTAGGATGCTAATAGTTGTTCAACATTCACTATATCTTAGCTCCTAACCCCAAACTGCACATTTGTGAAGCCTATTTTCCTTGCTGGTTTGAAATCTAATCTTCCAGGTTACCAGAATGTTCAGAACATTTTTTTTTTTTTTTTGCATTGGTGTTATTATTGTTGTCGTTGTTGTTGTTAAAGACAGAGCCTTGGTCTTTTGCCCAGGCTGGAAAGCAGTGATACAATCGTAGCTTACTGAAGCCTTAAATTCCTGGGCTCAAGCAGTCCTCCCACCTCAGCCTCCTGAATAGCTGGGACTACAGGCACGTGCCAGCATGCCAGACTATTTTATTTTTTATTTTTTGTAGGGACAAGGGTCTTTCCATATTGCCCAGGCTGATCTCAAACTCCTGCTCTCAAGCAATCCTCCCACCTCCGCCTCCCAAAGCACCAGGACTACAGGTAAGAGCCACCATATCCAGCCCAATACAATAATATTTAACAAACACTTCTGTACTTGTACACAGGTCTGCCAAGCAATAATTTTATTTATTATTTTTTTTAGACAGAGTCTCACTCTGTCACCCAGGCTGAAGTACAGTCATACCGTCTTGGCTCATTGTAACCTCCACCTCTCAGGTTCAAACAATTATCATGCCTCCACCTCCCCAGTATTTGGGATTATAGGCCTACCACTATGCCAAGCTAACTTTTGTATTTTTAGTAGAGACAGTGTTTCACCATGTTGGCCAGGCAAAAGTAATCTGCCTGCCTCAGTCTCCCAGAGTGCTGGGATTACAGGCCTGAGCCACCATGCCTGGCCTTCTAAGCAAGACTTTAAACACACAAATGCCCTCCCTCATCAAAAAACAAATAAACAAACAAACAAACAAACTACATCTTGCTCAAGTTAAGGGCTACAAAGTTTTATGGGTTTTTTTTTTTTTACATTAATCAAGTCATAGAAAAATACTGGTGTCAGTGAAGGTCCTAAGCTTTATGGAATAAGGTAGCAAGGTAAATGTTATCTTTCAAATAAAGCGAATAGTATGTGATTAGGCTTAAAACTAGTCATTTGGGCATTTTGCCCGTGTATCTTCATTTACTATACATATTTTTGCTTTTTTTTTTTTTTTAGTTTACCAGTGTCCTCACAGAGACCTACTTATATATTCATCTAGAAGTTAAGCTCTAGGAATAGTTTCAACAAGATGTCTATATCCCTGTGCAATGGACAACATGTGTAAACCTTGTATATATCCCTTTATAATTTCACTTCTACATCTAAGGAGTGAAGAGACCAGCATTAGCATCAAGTTCCTGGTTTCCCAGAGGGATACTTCTGAGTAACAACTGCAAAACCATTAATTGTCCCAAGCACAAAACTGGGATTCTCTCACCTTCCTCAGAGGAATCCATCAGTCAAAATGAAAGGCAGTTATATAAACATTCAGAGTAAACATTCAGTTGTCTTTCTATGTTAAATACACACATACATACACACATGCACACACTCTGATTATGTTGAACACACACACATACACACATACACACACAAAGTGCTCAGAGGGCATGGAAGCTTCTCAGGAAAGACTTGTAAATTTAACAAGCACAACTTCAAACAAAGCATTCACAGGGCTTCATATTAGACTGCAGAATCCAGTTAAGAAACAGCAAGATTAGTGTTAATTTAATAAATAGTGTTGCTCTGCCCCTCTGTGGGAATACTGAGAAGTGCATGAGAAGATGCTCAGAATTCAGAATCAGCTAATACAAATAGCCATTAGTCAGAGAAAGAGGCTAAGTACAAATAAAATCCAGAGGTTTCTCTTTTAATGAGAAATCCATGCCAGATATTTGTATTTTCTGAGTATAGTCTTACTAGATGCAAAACAATAAGTTATAAATGATTTGGAAAGTGATTTGCAAATATCAGGTTGTGTGTGTGTGTGTGTGTGTGTGTGTTTGTCTGTGTGTTTGGGTTTTTTTTTTTTTTTGAGATGGAGTTTCACTCTTGTTGCCCAGGCTGGAGTGCAATGGCATGATCTCGGCTCACTGCAACCTCTGCCTCCCAGGTTCAAGCGATTCTCCTGCCTCAGCCTCCAGAGTAGCTGGGTACAGGCATACAGCACCACGCCCAGCTAATTTTGTATTTTTAGTAGAAACAGGGTTTCTCCATGTTGGCCAGGCTGGTCTCAAACTCCCAACCTCAGGTGATCCACCTGCGTTGGCCTCTCAAAGTGCTGGGATTACAGGTGTGAGCCACTGTGCCTGGCCAGCAAATGTCAGTTTTTAATTCACCCACTTGTAAAGTTGAATTTAATGTTTCTATATACGTATTTTCTATTTCTTCCATGTGAAATGTCACTTGGTGGTGTATAAAACATGATTACAAGTTTAAAAGTGAAACGCAGGGATAACAGTAATAATTAACATTGGTTGAGTGATAACTATATGTCAGGCATCAGGCCAGTATTAATTCATTTAATCTTCACAAGCCCATGAGATGGGTATTAGTTACTTATACTTTTCAAAGTGCTTTCACATAAGTGTTTTCTGTTGCTCATACACAACACTCTGAGAAAGGCGGAGAACCTCAGGGTACACAAGACACCTCAAAGACCTCTAGGTAAATAGGTAAGCCTGAGACCACTTCTCAAGTGAGAGTCAGAATCCAAGTCCAAATATCCTACCTCCTAGTGCAGCATTTATTTCACTTACACAAAGATGTTTGGTTCACAGCCCTGAAGAGATACCATTTACCAGACTAACCTTGATTAAGAAATGCCTATCAAAACTGAATAAACAGAAAGTATTGCGACTGCATCTGACAATTACATGTTTTCTTCCTACTGTTTTTAATATTGAAAGAAAAAAGATGCTGACAAAATTATAAAAACAATAAAGCATGATGATTATTCTGTTATATATTAAGCAGGCTCACTTTAAAGTAAGTTGGTTAGCATTAAAGTCTCATCTGAAGGCCCAAAATGAACTTGAAATGATTCTACTTTCCCAAAGTTTGTATATTTTCCCCCATGATCTAACATAATTAAATGTTGTTTCTAAAATCTAGATATTCATATGAGAGTTTCCAAGGAGTTCCTATGGCTTGGTCTTCACAAGGCATCTACTTTCTGCCTGGTTCTTATTTGTTTGCTTATTTATTTGGTTTTGGATTTTGTTTTGTTTTGGTTTGGTTTTGGTTTGGTTTTGTCTAGTGCTTTTGTTTTTCTTTGGTTTTGTTTGGTCACTATGGAGCTACCACCAACCATCATTTAGAGTTGTAACCTTCAATCTTGTGAACACATTTTGAAAACTCCGGATTAAATTTTTATTTTTTCAGTAAGCTCCTGGAAATCAATATATTTTATATTTTTAAAAATAAAATTCCTACCCTTAGACTGACTATGCTCATGGCAGTTAACAACTACTACCAGGAATGAACAAATGAAAAAACTAGGATCAAGTTAACACTGACTTTATAGAACACAGTTTCAAACTTATAAGTGGGTTACAAAAAGTTAATTGACAAGTCAATTGAATGGAAATTGTGATGGATTTTCCCATCTATTCACTTTTTTTTCCTATCTACATTATGGCTTACAAAATAATAAGTAAATTTGCAAAGCTTTTTTTTTTTCATTTTGTTAGACTGTGTCTTACTCTGTTGCCCAGGCTGGACTGTAGTGGCACGATCTTGACTCACTGCAGCCTCAACCGTCTGTGCTCAAGCAATCCTCTCACCTCATCCTCCCAAGTAGTTGAGATTACAGGCACCCTCCACCATGCCCAGCTAATTTTTTGAATTTTTAGTAGAGATGGGGTTTTGCCATGTGTGCTAGGTTGGTCTTGAATTCGTGACCTCAAGTGATACACCCGCCTCGGCCTCCCAAAGTGCTGAGATTACGGGAGCCCCCAGGCCTAGCTAATTTTTTATTTTTTGTGGAGACAGGTTCTCACTATGTCGCCCAGGCTGGTCTCAAACCCCTTGGGCTCAAGCGATCCACCCAACTTGGCTTCCCAAAGTACTAGGATTACAGGCATGACCACTATGCCCCACCAAGTTTTGCCATTTAAATGCTAATAATAATGGCACTTACTTTTAGCAAAGCTACTTCTTGTTGTGGTTGTGGTTGTGGTTGTGGTTGTGGTTGTTGTTGTTACAAAATGTTTAATCATTAGACCCCTGCAAGATAGGGGCCCCACATCTTGAAGTCCTGCTCTGAACCTGCTCCCGCTCACCTCTCTGCTTGTGCCTGGAGCTAGGAATCCACAGGGACACGGGACACGCCCACCTAGAGTTGGCCCCTTCTACAGGTACCCACGCTGCCCAGCTTGCCGGGTGCCTAAGCAGGGAGGTGTCTAATGGAGAGATGAAAGGAGCCTGGTCAAGAGAGCTGTGCTGTTCACACGCTGTGCACCAGCCCCTTGCTATGAGATGCTGGGCAGAGCTACCACCGGAACAGAAGAAAAAAGGGGGCGGCCTGTGGACTTGGAACTGCATTGGGAGCTAGCCCTGCAGAGCCACATTCTGACAGAAATCCCCTAAGAGTCTGAAAAATCTGAACCTAGCCTTCCAGGTCCCTACTAAAGTATATGAGCAAGGAAGGTAGCCAGAACAAAATGTTTTCATCAAATGTTAGCTAGATTTTTTAAAAAGAAAGGATCAAACAAAACTGGGAAAATACAGAACCAGGCAACACACATTAGAAGCACTATTATTAGCTAATATATGAAAATCTGTTCAATCTTGAGAAAATGGAGTACAAATGAGTCAATAGGAAGCCCTTGGCTGGGTCCAATGGCTCACACCTGTAATCCCAGCACTTTGGGAGGCTGAAGCAGGCTGATCTCTTGAGTCCAGGATTTCTAGAGCAGCCTGGGCAATATGGTAAGGCCCCGTTTCTACTAAATACACACACACACACACACACACACACACACCACACACACACACACACAAATAAAAGATGGGCATGGTGTTGCACTCCTGTGGTCCCAACTACTCAGGAGGCTGAGGTGAGGTGAAAGAATCACTTGAGCCTGGGAGGTGGAGGTTGCAGTGAGCAAGATCACTGCCACTGCACTCCAGCCTAGGTGACAGAACAAGACTCCGTCTCAAAAAACATAAAATAAAATCACAATAAGATACCACCTCACACCCGCTAGAATGGCTGGAACCAAGAAGACAGACAATAACAAGCATTGGTGAGGATACAGAGAAATTGAAACCCTCATATGTTGCTGATGAGAATGTAAAATGGTACTGGCCACTATAGAAAAGTTTGACAGTTTCTCAAAAAGTTTAACATAGAGTTACTATGTAACCCATAAATTCCACTCCTAGAGAAACAGAAACATATGTCCCCAAAAAAAAAAAAAACTTATCCACAAATATTCATAGCAGCATTTTTCATAATATCCAAAAAGTGGCATTGCTGAAAAGATAACTGAAAATGTGAAAGTGACTGTGGAACTGGGTAACAGGCAGAGGTTGAAACAGCTTGGAGGACTCAGAAGAAGACAGGAAAATGTGGGAACTTCCTAGAGACTTGAATGGCTTTGCCCAAAGTGCTGATAATGATATGGACAACAAAGTTCCATGCTGAAGTGGTCTCAGTTAGAAAAGAGGAACTTATTAGGAACTGGAGCAAAGGTGACTTTTGTTATGTTTTAGCAAAGAGACTACTGGCATTTTGCTCCTGCCCTAGAGATTTGTGGAACTTTCAACTTGAGGAAGATGATTTAGGGTATCTGGGAGAAGAAACTTCTAAGCAGTAAGGCATTCAAAAATTGACTTGGGTGCTGTTAAAGGCATTCAGCTTTATAAGGGAAGCAGAGCATGAAAGTTCAGAAAAATTTGCAGCCTGACAATGTGATAGATAAGAAAATCCCATTTTCTGAGGAAAAATTAAAGCCAGCTGCAGAAATTTGCATGAGGAACCAAATGTTAATTCCCAAGACGATGAGGAAAATATCTCCAGGGCATATCAGAGGTCTTCACAGCAGCCCCTCCCATCACAGACCCAGAGGTCTAGAAGGAAAAAATGGTTTCATGGGATGGGCCCAGGATCCCTCTGTTGTGTGCAGTCTAGGGACGTGGTGCCCTGTGTCCCAGCCACTCCAGCCATGGCTGAAAGGGACCAACATAAAGCTTTGGCCATGGCTTCAGAAGGTGCAAGCTCCAAGTCTTGGCAGCTTCCACGTGGCTTTGGGCCTGCAGATACACAGAAGTCAAGAATTGAGGTTTGGGAACCGCCACCTAGATTACAGAGGATGTATAGAAATGCCTGAAAGTCCAGGCAGAAGTTTGCTGCAGGGGCAGGGCTCTCCTGTAGAACTCTGCTCGGGAAATATGGGGTGGGAAAAGATGGGAAATATGGGCTGGGAGCCCCCACAGAGAGTGCCTACTGGGGCACCACTTAGTGGAGCTGTGAGAAGAGGGCTACCATCCTCCAGACCCCAGAAAGGTAGATCCACCTATAGCTTCCACCCTGTGCCTGGAAAGTCACAGACACTCAATGCCAGCCCATGAAAGCAGCTGGGAGGGAGGCTATACCCTGCAAGGCCACAGGAGCAGAGCTGCCCAGGACCACAAGAACCCACCTCTTGCATCACCATGACCTGAATGCGAGACACGGAGTCAAAGGAGATCATTTTGAAGCTTTAAGATTTGACTGCCCTGCTGGATTTTAGACTTGCATGGGCCCTGTAGCCCTTTTGTTTTGGCCAATTTCTCCCATTTAGAATGTTTGTATTTACCCAATGCCTGTGCCTTCATTGTATCTAGGAAGTGCCTAGCTTGTGATTTTACAGGCTCATAGGCAGGAGGGACTTGCCTTGTCTCAGATGAGACTTTGGACTGTGGACTTTTGAGTTAAGACTTTGGGGGACTGTTGGGAGGCATGACTGGTTTTCAAATGTGAGGACATGAGATCTGGGAGGGGCCAGGTGTGGAATGATATGATTTGGCTGTGTCCCCACCCAAATCTCATCTTGAATTTTAACTCCCACAATTCCGAGGTGTTGTGGGAGGGTTCCAGTAGGAGATGATTGAATCATGGGGGCAGGTCTTTCCCATGCTGTTCTCATGATAGTAAGTCTAACTAGATCTGATGGGTTTTAAATGAGAGTTTCACTTGTTGCACAGTAGTGCTAGAGGTTTTGCAGTTTGGTCCTTGGATCCAGCAGTCGCCACTGGTGCTGAGCTGCTTAGGAAGCCCCTGTTGGTGAGCTTATCAGAGCTTGAACCCATTGTTACCCCTCCAACCCACTGGCAAAAAAAAAAAATGGTTGAAGAATATCACACAAGAAAGCTCTTCATTGGCGGGCTTTATACGGAAACAAATGAGAAAGCTCTTAAAGCAGTATTTAGTAAATATGGATGAATACTGGAAGCACTCTTGATGAAAGACTATGAAACCAACAAATCAAGAGGAATTTCTTTTGTCACCTTTGAAAGCTCAACAGATGCTAAGGATGCAGCCAGAGACATGAATGGAAATTCATTACATGGAAAAGCGATCAAGGTGGAACAAGCCACCAAACCATCATTTGAATGTGGTAGGTGTGGACCACCTCCACTTCCAAAAAGCAGAAGCCCTCTAAGAGGTCTTAGAGGTGGAAGAGGAGGAAGTGAAGGAACCAGGAGACCTCTCTCACGGGGAGGACACATGGATGATGGTGGATATTCCATGAATTTTAACATGAGTTCTTCCAGGGGACCACTCTAAGTAAAAAGAGGCCCACCACCAAGAAGTGGGGGTCCTCCTTCTAAGAGATCTGCACCTTCAGGATGAATTCACAGCAGGAGTGGAAAGGGAGGAAGAGCTCCCATATCATGTGGAAGAGATAGTTACAGAGGTCCACCATGAAGAGAACTGTTGCCCTCTCATAGACATGTTTATTTGTCCCCAAGAGATGATGGGTATTCTACTAAAGACAGCTATTCAAGCATAGATTACCTAAGCTCTCATGATACAAGAGATTATGCACCACTACCACGAGATTATATTTACCATGATTTTATGGTCAGTTCAAGTGATGACTAGCCATCAAGAGGCTATAGCAATAGCAATATAGAGATGGATATGGTTGTGATTGTGACTATTCAGATCATTCAAGTGGAGATTCCTACAGGGATTCATATGACAGGGTAACTCAGGTGGTGCTCCACCTACACAAGGGCCCCTGCCATCTTATGGTGGACACTGTCACTATGATGATTACAGCAGCTCATATGACAGATATGGTGGAAATCAAGACAGTTACTCAAGCAGCCAAAGTGATCTCTACTTGGGTGGTCATGATCTGGTTGGCAGACAAGAAAGATGGCTTCCTCCTTCCATGGAAAGGGGGTACCCTCTTCCATGTGATTCCTACAGCAGTTCAAGCTGTGGAGCACCAAGAGGTGGTGGCAGTGGAGGAAGCCCATCTGATAGAGGGGGAGGCAGAAGCAGATACTAGAAACAAACAAAACTTTGGACCAAAATCCCAGTTCAAAGAAACAAACAAAAAGTGGAGACTATTCTGTCATAACTACCCAGGGACTACTAAAAGGAAAAGTTGTGTTACCTTTTCTAAATTCCCTGTTAAGTTCCCCTCCATAATTTTTATGTTCTTGTGAGGAAAAAAGTAAAACATGTTTAATTTTATTTGACTTTATGACATTGCTTTTCAACAAGCAAATGTTAAATGTGTTAAGATTTGTTGTACTAGTGTAACTTTCCAAGTAAAAGTGTCCCTAAAGGCCACTTCCTATAGGATTTTTCCCAGTAAACGAGGCAAGCAATTCTAAGATCTTCCACAAAATATCTAGCTATCTAAAATGGAGAGATGAATCATTCTGCCTATACAAACAAGCTAGCTATTAAAGGGTGGTTGGGGTAGGCCACTCATAAGATTTCAGGGTATCTTCCAACTAAAATCTCAATGTTCTCAGTATGAAAAATCTGAAATCAGATGCCTATGCAAGGTAAGTGCTATTCACCCAGTAATCCCAAAAAAGCAAATGGATAATGCTGGCCATTTTACCTTTCTAATGTTTCCTTGAGAATCTGCAAGAACCTCCTTTTCCCCTCCCCCAGTAAGACCATTTAAGTGTGTGTTAAACAACTACAGAATACCAAATAAAAAGTTTGAACAAAAAAAAAAAAATGGGAGTTTCCCTGCACAAGCTCTTTTTTCTCGTCTGACACCATGTGAGACATGACTTTCACTTCTGCCATGATTGTGAGGCCTCCCCAGCCACATAGAACTTTAAGTCCATTAAACCGCTTTCTTTTGTAAATTGCCCAGTCTTGGGTGTGTCTTTACTAGCAGCATGAAAACGGACTAATACACACCCTATACAAGAACTAACCTAAGATGGATTAAAGACTTAAATGTAAAACCTAAAACTATAAAACTTCTGTAAGACAACGTGGGCAATATCATTCAAGACATAGGCACAGACAAAGATTTCATTCTGAAAATGCCAAAAGCAATTGCAACAAAAGCAAAAATTGACCAATGGGATCTAATTAAACCAAAAAGTTCCCACACAGCAAAGAAAACTATCAACAGAGTAAACAGAAAACCTATAGAAAGGGAGTAATTTTTTGCAAACTGTGCATTCAACAAAGGTTTAATCTCCAGTATCTATAAGGAACTTAAATTTACAAGAAAAAAAAAACAAACAACCTCATTAAAAAGTGGGCAAAGGACATGAACACACTTTTCAAAAGAAGACATTCAAGCGGCCAACAATCATATGACAAAAATCTCAACATCACTGATCATTAAATAAATGCAAGTCAAAACAACAATGAGATACCATCTCATACCAGCCAGAAGGGCTACTATTAAAAAATCAGAAAATAACAGATGCTGTCAAGGTTGTGGAGAGAAAGGAACACTATACACTGTTGTAATTAGTTCAACTATTGTGGAAGACACTGTGGCAATTCCTCAAAGATCTAAAGACAGAAATACCATTCGACCTGGCAATCCCATTATGGCTATATGCCTAAAGAAATATAAATCATTCTATTGTAAGAATACATGCATGCTTATGTTCATTGCAGCACTATTCATGGCAGGAAAGACACAGAATCAACCTAAATGCCCATCAGTGATAGACTGGATAAAGGAAATGTGGTATATATACACCATGGAATACTATGCAGTCATAAAAAAGAACAAAATCAAGACCTTTGCAGGGACATGGATGGAGCTGAAGGGCATTTTCTGAGCAAACAAGCACAGGAACAGAAAACCAAATACTGCATGTTCTCACTTATAAGTGGGAGCTAAATGATGAGAACCCATGGACACTTAGAGGGGAACAACACACACTGGGGCTTATAGAAGGGTGGGAGGAGAGAGAGAATCAGGAAAAACAACAAAGGGGTACAAGGCTTAATACCTGGATGATGAAATAATTTATACAACAAACCCATGACACAAGTTTACCTATATAACAAACCTGCACATGTACCCCTGAACTTAAAAGTTAAAAGAGATTGAGGCCAGGCGCGGTGGCTCACACCTATAGTCCTAGCACTTTGGGAGGCTGAGGTGGGAAGATTACCTGAGGTCAGGAGTTCCAGACCAGCCTGGCCAACATGGTGAAACCCTGTCTCTACTAAAAATACAAAAAACTAGCCAGGTGCAGACTCGGGAGGCTGAGGAAGGAGAATCACTTGAACCTGGGAGGCGGAGGTTGTGATGAGCCAAGATTGCGCCACCACTGCACTCCAGCCTGGGCGACAGAGCAAGACTTTGTATCCAAAAAAAAAAAAAAAAGACGAGAGAGAGATTGAAAAAATTATTACATATTCAAAAGTACATTTTTAAAAATATGCTAGGCTGGGGGTGGGGGGTGGCTCACTCCTGAAATCTCAGCACTTTGAGAGGCTGAGGTGGGTGGATCACTTGAGCCCAGCAGTACGAGACCAGCATGGGCAACATGGTGAAACTCCATGTCTACAAAAAATACCAAAAAATTAACTGGGCATGGTGGCGCATGCTTGTATTCCCAGCTACCCAGGAGACTGAGGTGGGAAGATTCACTAGAGCCCAGGAGGCTGAGGCTGTGGTGAGCTGTGATCAGGCCAAGGCAAAACTCTGAAAGAAAAAAAAAATGCTGGGTGGTACATGCTGTAAACTCAGCAAACAATGTATGAGAACACACTTATAAAGCTTACTAAAATGATTAGCAAAAGTACTGAGTCATAACCAATATTTAGGGAGAGAAAGAAGCACTCTTGTTCAAACATGGTGATATATTCCATTAAGAAGAAAGGGGAAACGTGAACATGTCTAGCTGGCTGTTTGTGCAGTCTCCAGTGAGCCTTAGAAAATTAGGCGGCCTCTGCATATCTCCTGGTGCATCCTCTGGGTCCTACAGACTTACTAGCTAGTCCTGCACACCTGCCTTTCTGAGGATTTCCCTCTATTTAACTTCTCACTAATGCCTTATAAAATGTTACATTTCTTGGCTTCCTCTCTGCAGAAAAACAGAGATTAATTATAACATCCTATTAAATCTATGAGTTTTTTTAATATGTCACCCAAATCAAATTTAATGATTCCCCAAAGCGCATGACTAATATTTATGAATAGCAGTCACCAAATGTAAAACTGTGTCATGTAAGTGGCCTCCTATAACTTCTAATTGTATGCTGCACTTAAGAAAAGCACACACATCAAAAGTTTCCTGGAAAATTAACACTTGTACAAGCCATGAATAAAGTGAGGTTCTTTGCTCTACTTAAACAGTATCTTTATGAATTCCTAACTAATTCTCCCAATTTGCAATTCCCAGTTTGAAGCAGCAATTCTCTTCCCTCGTTAGTCATTCAGAGAAACTAACGCAGTCCACAAAGCCTCCCAGGATGAGTTCTTTCATCCAGAGATTGACAATTTAGAAGAGCAAAATCACTCTGAACAAGTGAAAAGACACCCATCCCCTGGAAATGCCCTTGAGATAAGATGAAAGATTCTCTCTCAAGGCATAGACACCCTCTCCTCCATGATGAGGGCACCAGCAAGCATGGAGCAGAGCATTAGCAGATTATACTCCCGTAAAAGGGGACAGGTATTCTATTCTTATTCCCCTCCTAAAAGATCAGCCCCAAAAATGTAGAGAAGGAAAACTGAGAAATTCCTGATGAGGGAAATGCTTTGAAATTGTATGTGCAGGGTATGGTGGCTTTGGCCAGGGCAAAGGGCAATCCAGCAAGAAAGGATAGAAGAGAAGGGGAAATGTTAGAGCTCTGTTTTGGTTTCTCCTCCCCGGCTATCTTGAAACAAATAGTGCCTATTCTCATGCCTGAAATGACTCAGATCCACTCGTGTGCTGGAGTTGATAGAGTGACTCTCAATAGCCAGTTGCTAAATTTTCAGAAATTTTGCAAACTAGTTGTTAATATAGCCATTATTAAACTTTAAATTGTATAGTTATTATTGGCCAAGCATAGTGGCTCACACCTGTAATCCCAGCACTTTGAGAGGCTGAGGCAGGCAGATCACTTGAGGCCAGGAGTTTGAGAACAGCCTGGCTAACATGGTGAAATCCCAACTCTACTAAAAGTCAGAAATAAGCCAGGCATAGTGGCACACACCTGTAATCCCAGCTACTTGGGAGGCTGAGGCAGCAGAATCACTTGAACCTGAGAGGCAGAAGTTGCAGTGAGCTGAGGTTGCACCACTGCACTCCAGCCTGGGCAACAGAGACAGAAACCGTCTCAAAAAAAAAGTTGTTATTTAAATAAGTCATATTAAATACAAAGATATTTGTGTTTATAGCACCATTATTCACAATAGACAAAAGGTGGAAGCAAACAAGTGTCCATGGACAGGTGAATGGATAAGCAAAATGTGGTATATACATACATGGAATATTATTTAGCCTAAAAAGGACGGAAATTCTGATGTATGCTCTAACATGGATGGACCTTGTGGACATTATGCATAGTGACATAAGACAATCACAAAAATACAAGTATGATTCCACTTACATGACATACCTAGAGTGAAATTCACAGAGGCAGAAAGTAGAGAGTAGTTGCTAAGGGGTTGGAAAGGAGAAAAATGGGCAGTTAGTGTTTAATGGGTACAGAGTTTCAGTGTTGCAAGTTGAAAAAGTTCTGGTGCTCTGTTTTACAGCAATGTGAATATACTTAAAACTATAGAATTGTATACTAATAAATGCTTAAGATAATACATTTTATACTATGTGTATGTTACCACAATTTAAAGTTTTCTTAAATTTAAAAAATCAAAAGGCAATAAAGTCCTAATTTCCTGGTTTTGGTAATATATAATTAAGTAAGATATTACTGGCTGGGTCTGGTGGCTCACACCTGTAATCCCAGCACCTTGGGAGACTGAGGCAGGCAGATTGCTTGAGTCCAGGAGTTTGAGACCAGCCTGAACAACATGGCAAAACCCCACCGCAACAAAAAATAGAAGAAATTAGCCAGGCATGGTGGTTCACACCTGTAATTATAGCTACTCAGGAGGCTGAGGCAGGAGGATTGCTTGAGCCCCAGAGGTGGAGGTTGCAATGAGCCATGCATGATGGTACCACTGCACTCCAGCCTGGATGGCAAAGCAGAGTAAGACCCTGTTTAAAAAAAAAAAAAAAAAAAGTTATCATCATGGGAAGCTGGAGAATGGGTAGTGTGAATGTTGTCAGAATCAAAACAGGGTCACTAATGTTAAGAAAACCCTGACAAATAGAACCAAGGAAGGCATGAAGAGAGGTTCTCATGCTTATATGCTTGATAACAAAAACAAGTCTACAAAAAAACACAAGCTTGCACAAAGGTCATCACAACCTTACACAAAAATTTTTTTCTGCAATAATATCCTGCCCAGCAACTGCCTGTCCAACCTCAAACTAGTGTCACCCTTGTTATTTCTCTTTTTAACCAAGGATAATTATTTCAAAACAACTAGGAGAGCCTCCTCCCTTTTTCCTTTAAAAACCTTTGTGTTCCTCCTCTGCCCCACCCCCCAAAATATGCAAGTAGTTTACTGTGGCATGTGCATGACAATTATAAGTCTCTGTCCCCAAATAAATTTATTTCAGAGAGCCTCTTTCTGTCTGTTATTTAGGTTGACAGTGCACGGAATCTCCCTGTGCTGTGCTGTAACTTCTTTTGAGTCTATATTTCCAAAGAAAAAGTTTCCTTAAAGTAATAAATACTCAAACATAATCACATTCTAATTATTTTACTACAACTTTGCTATTACCTACGTTCTTGAGGATATTGCTATCTATTGTGTTTGCATGGTGGACATACTCTGTGACGGTGTGCTACCGCATATCTCCTCTCAACTTTACTTTCAGTTGGCAGCTTGAAATAAGCCACAGTGAGAGTGTTTATATCACAGAAATCAGTAGACACTATATCTTCCTCCTGCATGGCAGCCAGTTATTAAGATTTTACCCTTGGCCCAGGTACCCTCATGATTAAAATCAGGTTAGCACTGAAGTTCTTGCTTGTGAGGAGATGAGAAATAAGTGGGGACTAACTGACCTCTGGCAGTTGCTTAGAAACTTTAGAAGTTGAGGAATTACAATCTATAGATTCAGTGTCAACCAAAATCCAAGCAAGTTATTTTTGTGGGTATCAGCAAACTGATTCTTACATTTATATGGAGAGAAGAAAGACCCAGAAGAGCCAAAGATAACATCATCCAACTTCATTCGGACTTTTTTTTTTTTTTTGAGACGGAGTCTTGCTCTGTTACCCAGCTGGAGTGCAATGGCACGATCTCGGCTCACTGCAACCTCTGCTGCCTGGGTTCAAGCGATTCCCCTCCCTCAGCCTCCTAAGTAGCTGGGACTAGAGGCCACCATGCCCGGCTAATTTTTTGTATTTTAATAGAGACAGGGTTTCACCATGTTGGCCAGGATGGTTTCGATCTCCTGACCTTGTGATCCACCTGCCTTGGCCTCCCAAAGTACTGTGATTACAGGCATGGGCCACCGTGCCTGGCCCAGGATAATAAAGCTACATTAGTCAAGATAGTGTGCCACGGGTGAAAGAATAGACAGATCCCTGGAATGGAATAGAGAGCCCAGAAAAAGATTCCCATAAATACAGTCAGCTTGTATTTTTTTTCTCTGCTCACCACTTCTACCTCCTCGTTGATCTTCAGCAAAGAAGCAAAGGCAATACAATAAAGAAAATAAAGTCATTTCAACAAATGGTGCTGTAACAACTGGACATTCACATGCAAAAAAGAAAAAAATATTAGTCTACACATAGACCTTTCATCATTCACAAAAATTAATTCAAACTGGATTACAGATGGAAATGTAAAATGCAAAACTATAAAACCCCTGGAATATAACATAGAAGAAAATCCAGATGACCTTGGGTTTGGAAATGACTTTTTAGCTATAACATCAAAGGCCCAGTCCTTGAAAGAAATAATTGATAAGCTGGACTTCATTAAAATTAAAAATTTCTACTCTGTGAAAGACACTGTTGAGAGAATGAAATGACAAACCATAGACTGGGAAAAAATATTTGCAAAAGACGTATCTGACAAGGGATTGTTATCAGAATATATAAAGAACTCATAAAACTCAACAACAAGAAAACAAACAACCCAATTAAAAATCAGCAAAAGGGCCAGGCACAGTGCCTCCCACCTGTAATCTCAGCAATTTGGGAGGCCAAGATGGTGGATCATTTGCATTCTGGAGTTCGAGCCCAGACTGGCCAACATGGTGAAACCCTGTCTCTACTAAAAATACAAAAATTGGATGGGCATAGTGGTGAATGCCTGTAACCCCAGCTACTCAGAAGGCTGCGGCAGGAGAATTGCTTGAAGCAGAGGTTGCAGTGAGCCAAGATTGCGCCACTACATTCCAGCCTCGGCGATAGAGCGAGACTCAATCTCAAAAAAAAAAAAAATGTGCAAAAGGGCCAGGCACAGTGGCTCATACCTGTAATCTCAGCACTTTGGGAGGCCAAGGCAGGAGGATCATTTGCATTCAGGAGTTCAAGAGCAGCCTGGCCAACATGGTGAAACCAGATCTCTACTAAAAATACAAAAATTAGCTGGGCATGGTGGCACACACCTATAGTCCCAAATACTCAGGAGGCTGAGGCAGGAGAATCACTTGAACCCAGGAAGTGGAGGTTGCAGTGAGCCAAGATCTACCACTGCACTCCAGTCTGGGTGACAGGGTGAGACCACATCTCAAAAAAAAAACAAAAACAGAGAGTCTCAAAAAATACTACATCTCAAAAAAAAAAAAACCAGAAAGATCTGAACAGACACCTCATCAAATAGATATACAGATAGCAACAAGCATATGAAAAAATTCTCAATGTTGTATGTCATTGGGGAATTAAAACAATAAAATACCACTAACTAGGCCAGGCACAGTGGCTCACACCTGTAATCCCAGCACTTTGGGAGGCCAAGGTGGGCAGATCACCTGAGGTCAGGAGTTCAAGACAAGGCTGGCCAACATGGTGAAACCTCATTTCTACTAAAAATAGAAAAATGAGCTGGGCATGGTGGCAGGCGCCTGTAATCCCAGCTACTTGAGAGGCTGAGGCAGGAGAAACGCTTGAACCTGGGAGATGGAGGTTGCAGTGAGTCGAGATCACCCCACTGCATTCCAGCCTGGGTGACAGAGCAACACTCTGTCTCCAAAAAAAAAAAAAAAATCAAAATACCAACACCACCAAATGCTGGTGAGAATGAGGAACATCAGGAATTCTCATTCATTGCTGCTGAGAATACAAAATGGTACAGCCACTTTGGAGGACAACCTAGCAGTTTCTTACAAAACTAAACCTACTCTTACAGAAAACAATGTAGCAATCATGCTCCTACGTGCTTACTTAAATGAGTTGAAAACTTATGCCCATAGAAAACCTGCACATGGATTTTATAGCAGCTTTATTCATAATTGCCAAAACTTGTAAGCAAACCAAGTGTCCTTCAGTAGGTGAATAAATAAATTAAATGCGATACTTCCAGACAATGAAATATTATACAGTGCTAAAAAGCAATGAGCTATCAAAACATGAAAAGATCTGGAAGAACCTTAAATGCATATTGCTAAGTGAAAGAAGCCAAATGAAAAGACTACTATATAATTTATTACTCCAACTACTTGACATTCTGGAAAAGGCAAAACTATGTATGAAGACAGTAAAAAAATCAGTGGTTGCCAGAGTTAGTGGGGAGGAAGGAATGAAAAAGTAGAGCCTAGAGAATTTTTAGGACAATGAAACTGTTCTGTATAATACTATAACATGTCATTAAATTTTGCCAAAACCCATACAACACCAAGAGTAAACTGTAATATAAAACTATGGGCTTCAGGCGGTAATGATGTGTCAGTGTCATGGATTATAAGAAAGTACCAGCCAGGCGCGGTGGCTCAGCCCTGTAATTTCAGCACTTTGGGAAACTGAGGCGGGCAGATCACGAGGTCAGGAGTTTGAGACCAGACTGACCAACATGGCGAAACCCCATCTCTACTAAAAATACAAAAATTAGCTGGATGTGGTGGTGCGCACCTGTAATCCCAGCTACTTAGGAGGCTGAGGCAGGAGAATTGCTTGAACCTGGGAGGCAGAGGTTGCAGTGAGCCGAGATTGTGCCATTGCACTCCAGCCTGGGTGACAGAGTGAGACTCCGTCTCAAAAAAAAAGAAAGTACCAATTTCGTACAGAATGTTGATAGTGGTGGAAGATGTGCATAGAGTCCAGGATAGGTATGTAGGAACTGTCTGTACTTTCCACTCAGTTTTGCTATGAATCTAAAACTGCTCTTAAAAAAAGCTTACTTATTAAAAATCCATATAGAAAATACAAGGTACCCAAATAGTCAGGCAATCTTTAAAAAGAACAATGTTGGAGGACTCACACTTCTCAGTTTCAAAACTTAAAACAAGACGATAGGAATTAAGACATTGTGGTACGGACCTAAGTATAAACATATGGGTCAATAAAATAGAATGGAGAGTCCAAAATTAAAGCCCTCATATTAATAAAGTCAATTGATTTTGACAAGGGTGCCAAGACAATAAGGAAAGAATAGTCTTTTTTTTTTTTTAGTCCCATGTCTGATGGAAAAGAATAGTCTTTTTAAATGATACTGAAACAACTGGACAGCCGCACACAAAGCAATGAAGTCAAACCTCATGCCACAAAGACTTAACTCATAATGGATCAAATATGTAAATTAAAACTTAAAACTATAAAAGGGTTTGAAGAAAATATAAGCATAAAACTCTGTGTTCTTAAACTCTGTGATTAGACAATGGTTTCTTAGATACCAAAAGCTGGCGAAATTGTAAAATGGCTCAGCCACTTTGGAAAAGTTTAGCAGTTCCTCAAAATGTTAAACACAGAGTAACCATATGACCAATTGAGTAACCATAAAAGCAAGTCCACTCCCAGGCATACAACTAAGAGAAATGAAAACATATATCCACACAAAAAATTGTCCATGAATGTTCATAGCATCATTATACATAATAGCTGAATGTGGAAGCAACCCAAAAGTCCCCCTCAACTGATGAATAGATAAACAAAATGTGGCCTATCTAAACAACAGAATATTATTTAGCAAGAAAAAAGAATGAAGTTACTGATACCACATCATGGATGCTAAATGAAAGAAGCCAGTTACAAAAGATCATATATACTGCATTACTCCATTTACATAAAATGTTCAGGATAGGCAAATCCACAAAAACAGAAAATAGATAGTGATTGCCAAGGGCTGGGGATAGGTGGGTTTGAAAGGAAACAGGGAGTCACTGTCTATGGGTAAATTGCAGAAGCTTCTTTTTTTTTGAGATGGAGTTCACTCTTGTTGCCCGGGCTGGAGTGCAATGGCATGATCTCAGCTCACCGCAACCTCTGCCTCCTGGGTTCAAGCGATTCTCCTGCCTCAGCCTCCCAAGTAGCTGGGATTACCGGCATGCCCCACCATGCCCAGCTGATTTTGTATTTCTAGTAGAGACGGGGTTTCTCCGTGTTGGTCAGGCTGCTCTCGAACTTCCGACCTCAGGTGATCTGTCCACGTCAGCCTCCAAAAGTACTGAGATTACAGGCATGAGCCACCGTGCCCGGCTTATCCCTAAATACTTAGTCATGCATTCCCCTAAGAATAAAGACATTCTCCTATAAAACCACAATCAATTATATACCCAGGAAAATTAACAAATCAATAATGTCATTTAATATACAATTTACATTCAAATCTCCCTAATTGTCCCAAAAATGTCTTTTATTAGCTTGTATAGCTCTTTTTAAATCCAAGATTTGATTATAAGTAGTACATTGCATTACATTAATTCTCTTTTGCCTCTTTTAATCTAGAACAGTTCTCATAACTTTTGATGGTAGTGTTTGTTGTTTATGAGGTTGGTAGTGGTAGTGATACTGATGTTTCTCATGACATTGACTTTTTGTTTTAACAGTTCAGCCCAATGTTCTTATAAAACACTCCACATTCTGGACTTGAGATTTATTATTAATATCTGATTGTTTCTTCATCCCTAGATTCAGATTAAACATTCCTGGCAAGAATAATACCTAGATGGTGTTGTATATTTTATTGTATCACCATTAGTGATGCTATTTTTGTTAAGATATTTAATGTACTATCAGACCTCTTTATCATAAATGAAGTATATCTTTCCCCTTTGCAATTAATAAATTACTTGGAAGTGATACTTTGAGACCATGTCCCCCAATTTTTCAGCCATGGTGTTAGCATGCATTGATAATCCTTCCCTGAATCAGTTTTTATGCTGTGAATTGAAAAATAGTTATTTTTTTTCATTTGATCATTTCTTCTATGTTTACTAGTTGGAACTTCATTTTTTTAAAAAAAAAAAAAAAAAAGCATTTCTCTCTTTCATATCAATATAGATTTACAGATTTCTTTCCTCATGTATTATAACCATCATTAATTTATTTTCCTTTTTAAGACAGGGTCTCACTCTGTCACCCAGGATGGGATGCAGTGGTTTGATTTCGGCTCACTGCAACCTCTGCCTCTTGGGCTTAAGCCATCCTCCAGCCTCAGCCCACCAAGTAGCTGGGATTAGAGGCACACACCAGCATGCCTGGCAGATTTTTGTATTTTTAGTAGAGACAGGGTTTCGTCATGTTGCCCAGGCTGGTATCAACTCCTGAGTTCAAGCAATCTACCCGCTTCAGCTTCCCAAAGTGCTAGGATTAAATGCCACTGTGCCCAGGCCATGATTAATCATGATTATGCTCATGTTGTCCCAGATTTGGCCAAGGGGAACCCTCCAACCTAACTCCTATGTCTTTTTGACATAACCTCTTCAGTCTTTGAGCACTTCCACTTCCCAGGCTACAACCACAGCAAGATGCTCCATGCTCACCTTGAACTTTCCCTGCCCTACACCTGGAATTAGCCATTTCTTTCATGGAAACCTGATGCCTTCTAGTAGAGAACAGTATTTAAAAACCAAGAACTGAGTGTTATGTAGTGTTTACTGTTACTAGTCCTTGAAAGTAAACAGAGCTAGGTTACCTTTTTTAAAAAAGTCATCAGGATAGACATATTTCTCAATTTTACAGAGGTTCTTTATCAACTTTTCCATTCCACGTGTTTATCTCCCTTCTTCCATAATGAAAATCTTGATTCCCATTCAAACCAATATCTTTACTCATTTGGGCTACCTACTATACACACAAAAAGTAATTTCACCATTACAACAGCAACAAGTTTATGAGATAAAATTCTAAATTTCTTTACATTTGTTCCTTGTCCTTAGAATTTGTTCTATTAAGGATATAGGGTCAGTGTGCTGCATTCTATTAAACAGTGTATAAATATTAAAAACATAAACACACAGAAAATATAATTCAAGTTTCTTTTGAACTTATTTTATTATATTTTCTGTGTGTTTATGTTTTTAATATTTATACACTGTTTACTTCATTTGGTTCGCTTCATGTTTGATTTTAGGGTCTGCTTTTCTATCTTTTTAACTTACTTTTAGATTATTAACTCCTGGATGTTTCCTGTCTTTCTTCATCCCTATCCATAATAGAAGGGCCAGGCACAGTGGCTCATGCCTGTAATTCCAGCACTTTTGGAGGCCGAGGCAAGTGGATCACTTGAGGTCAGGAGTTCAAGACCAGCCTTGGCGACATGACGAAACCCCATCTCGACTGAAAATACAAAAATTAGCCAAGTGTGATGGCACGTGCCTATAATCCCAGCTACTAAGGAGGCTGAGGCACAAGAATTGCTTGAACCTAGGAGGCAGAGGCTGCAGTGAGCCAAAATCATGCCACTGCACTCCAGCCTGGGCAACAGAGTGAGACTCTGTCTCAAAAAAAAAACCCAAATAATAATAATAATAGAAGGTGCTAGTTTTGCCTGGCAATTTTTCTTTTTGAAGTCCTAAGGATGGTCCCAATGTACCATTTATGATCTCTCGGGATCTTCTAATATATAATTAATTACAAAAAGGGTAAGAAAGAAATGCAAGAGGTGCATGGATGGAAGTTAATCAGGTATGAGAGAGTTCCCTTTCCATTTAAAGAGAGAGGCACAGGAATAGCTGTAGTACACAAAAAAAGTAATTGAGAAAAGGTCTTCAAGCAACCAAAAATAGGTTCCACACAAGAGAAAAGGCCACTTAAGCTGAAAAGGGAGGTTCAGTAAGTTGGGAATTTGATGTCATCTGAGTCAGCCAAATTCTCCATCTTAGCTCATTCTAAATATTTAGACACCGCTCTTTCCTGATCAACATCCTGACTTCCTCATAAGAGACTATATGTAAGTCCATGAATCAAACCAATTAAACTTGGCAACCCTGAGGATCAAACACTGTGTCTGGCCTACGATTGTTTCAGTTCTTCAGCTGCAAGAGCTTATGTCTTGCAAAATCTCTTACAGATTTTTGTAGCAGAGCCACAGAAATTCCCTGGGTTTCACTGATAACTTGTTTTTTGTTTGTTTGGTTTGTTGTTGTTGTTGTTGTTGCTGTTGTTTTGAGACAGAGTCTCACTCTGCCGCCCTCAGGCTGGAGTGCAGTGGTGCAATCCTGGCTTGGCTGACTGCAACCTCTGCCTCCCAGGTTCAAGTGATTCTCATATGTCAGCCTCCCGAGTAGCTGGGACTACAGGCGCCTGCCACCACATCTGGCTAATTTTTGTATTTTTAGTAGAGACGGGGTTGCATTATGTTGCCCAGGTTGGTCTCGAACTCCTGACCTCAAGTGATCTGCCCATCTCGGCCTCTGAAGGTGCTGGGATTACAGGCATGAGACACTGTACCCAGCCTTGTTATTATTTTTTAAGATGTTCAGCAATATTAGAAGCAGTCACAACACCCTCACAATCCCAAATTCCATGCCTACCCTTTATATGATCCTATGGCAATAGGATTTGGAAACCCAAAGCCTTGCCTTCAATTAGCATGTCACTGCAGATGATCAAATGAATGATTTAATTAGCTATTTTGAACCAGGTGTGGTGGCACAGGCCTATCATCCCAACTACTTGGGAGGCTGAGTTGAAAGGGTCACTTGATGGCCAGGCGTGGCGGCTCACGCCCGTAATCCCAGCACTTTGGGAGGCCGAGGTGGGCGGATCACCTGAGGTCAGGAGTTCGAGACCAGCCTGGCCAACATGGAGAAACCCCATCTCTTAAAAAAAAAAAAGAAAGGGTTACTTGAGCCCAGGAGTTCAAGGCTGCAGTGAGCTATAATCTCCACTGCACTCCAGCCTGGGTGACAGAGGAAGACCTTGTCTCACCAAAAAAACAAAAAACAACAACAACAACAAAAAATGCTATTTGCCATGGGCTGTGAAAATCCAATTCCTTAATGTTAGCTGGGTTCTCTTTGCCTCCATCCCAGACCAGACCAATTAACCAACCCCAAGCTCTCCACCACCCCACCCCATCTACCCTTCTCCTATTGCCTACAATCGCTCCTGCTAAGAATTTTTCCATCAGCTAATTTCTTGAGACTATTTAATGAATGGCTCACAGACAAACTGGGAAAACAGGAATAAAGAGAAGCTATGTAGATAATACCACAAACAAAAATAGAACTAGAGGCCGGGCACAGTGGCTCATGCCTGTAATCCCAGCACTTTGAGAGGCTGAGGCGGGCAGATCACCTGAGGTCAGGAGTTCAAGACCAGCCTGACCAACATGGAGAAACATTGTCTCTACTAAAAATACAAAATTAGCTGGGTGTGGTGGCTCATGCCCATAATTCCAACTACTTGGGGGGCTGAGGCAGGAGAATCAAACCTGGGAGGTTTGAACAAACCTGGGAGGCGGAGGTTGCAGTGAGCCAAGATCATGCCACTGCACTCCGGCCTGGCCAACAAAAGTGAAACTCTGTCTCCCCACAAAAAAATAAAAAATAGAAGCAGAGAGCCAGTCTACTGGTACACTGCTACCACTGCCACTGAACACAGGAACTGCAGTTTGCACTGTTGTCATTCCTGGTATTCAACACTGGATCCAAGGGTTGGCAACACAGACATTTTTGTACTTGCCAACTTGATGCTGCTGTCACTGACACCAGAAAGAAATCTCTACTGTCCTTGTTTCTTTGTGTCATTAGTTTCAGATTCAAAATCCCAGATGAGTACATCTGATTGGCAGAGCCTAAGTCAAGGGCCTACATCCCAGCTGGCAGAGGAACTAGAACACTAGGTATCTGTTCATTTCAACTTCTCTTTTGGGAGGCAAGGAATCCCTCAAAAAGGAAGGGACTTCAAAAGCTGGATGTTGATAATTACAAATGTCCATTACATATGTACTCTGTGCAAATGCCACAGGATATAACATGTATACAGAGTTGTTTTTAGCAATACTTTTTTTTTTTTTTTTTTTTGAGATGGAGTCTTGCTCTGTCGCCAGGCTGGAGTGCAGGGGTGTGATCTCAGCTCACTGCAACCTCCACCTCCTGAGTTCAAGCAATTCTCCTGCCTCAGCCTACCAAGTAGCTGGGATTACAGGTAGCGCTGCCACGCCCAGCTAATTTTTGTATTCTTAGTAGATATGGGGTTTCACCATGTTGCCCAAGATGGTCTCAATCTCCTGACCTCGTGATCCGCCCACCTCGGCCTCCCAAAGTGCTGAAATTACAAGCGTGAGCCATTGCGCTCAGCCAGCAATACTATTTTTAATATGTATAACACAGTGCCTGTTTCATAGAAAGCATTAAACAAATAAAAACTGTTATTAGTGTTATCATAATACTTTCATAATTACTATCATAATACTATCATAATCATGGTCATCATTATTACAAAATGTCAACCTACAGGGATCAATGAACAAGGATTAAATAAGGTAACAAAAGTCTCCAGTAGACTGTAGAGACCAGTGACAAGGAGGACTAGATCACCTCTTCAGATCCTATGGCACTATATAGGACCCTCCAGAAATTAGGTACGACCCCAAGGATGGGAGGCGGAAAACTCCAAATTGACTATAAAAGTAAGTTTCTTTCACCATATGGATCAGAGACTCAAAAGAGAAAAGTTGTTACACAAAAACAAAAAGAGGTATATTTATTGCACATTTGAATGGCAGGCTGATATCTGTAACCACTAAACCAATTTTCAGTTTTACTGTACTGGTCAAGCAAGATGCCTATTAGACCCTTTCAGGAAAGCTTCAGAGGACTTGCCATACCACCTGTTCTTTTCTGTAAGTCTTCTTTTTATTTTTTTCTTTTTGAGACAGAGTATCCCTCTGTCTCCCAGGCTGAAGTGCAATAGCACAATTTTGGCTCACTGCAACCTCTGCCTCTCAGGTTCAAGCAATTCTCTTGCCTCAGACTCCAGAGTAGCTAGGATTACAGGCACCTGCCATCATGCCTTGCTAATTTTTTTGTTTTTAGTAGAAACAGGGTTTCACCATGTTTGCTAGGCTGCTCAGGTGAAAGGTCACTGTGCCATTGCACTCCAGCTTGGGTAACAGAGTGAGACTGTGTCTCAAAAAAAAATGAAAAAACATGGGGAAAGCTTTTGAAATTTTACCTATTATTTTGCAAGCCATAAATAGAAAAAAAATGTAATCAGTATGATAAAGCACTAGAAATGAGTGTAGCAAAGAAGGAGCTTTGCCTGGAATTACATTGCACCCACTGTTCACAGAAAATAGGAGATGGTCAACAAAATCCTGCTGGTCTTGACTCAGTGTTGGAGAAAAGAATGAATATAGCCAAATTGCAGCTACCTAAGCAGTCCTTTCAGCACCTTGGCAGGGTCTAAGAATGCCTGGCTGCTTTTACACAGTCATGAACACTGGCTATCAGTGATGAGGCATATGCTGTGACCTACCTGTCAGTATCTACTCTAAATTTATTCCCTTCTAGTTTAATTCTGGATGGCAAGGTACCCAGGCTGTCTTATATCTTGGGGTGACCAATAGTACATAAGCAGAAGGTCTGGAAGGACCTCTGTAAAAGCTCTTTTTAAAAGGGACATACATAATGCTGACATGATTTTTTGCCATTTTCCTTCCCTCTTTTTCTTTTTGATGGGGGAATCTGATAGCTGAAGCCGCATCAATCCATGCATCATGAAGTGACCTTGAGGATGTAAAGTATGATACAGAAGAAAGACAGGAGTCTGAATTCTTGCTGATGTCATGAAGATGCCAAAAGAGCCCTAGACTGCCACCTTAGGGGATTCTATAACTTGAAAGAAAGAAATAAGCCTTTATTATCCCATTTAAATCTGTTTTTTTAAAAAAATATTATGCAGACCAATTCTAACCTATATAAATGAAAAATACGCTTTTTTTTTTTTTTGGTAGACAGGGTCCTGTTCTGCCACACAGGTTGGAGTGCAGTGGCATGATCTTGGCTCAGTGCAACCTCTGCCTCCAGGGCTAAAGCATTCCTCCCACTTCAGTCTCCTAGCACCTCAGCCTCCCAAGCAGCTGGAATTACAGGCTCACACCACCATTCCAGTTAATTCTTCTTTTTTCTACTTTTTGTAGAAATGAGGTTTTGTCATGTTGCCCAGGCTGGTCTTAAACTCCTGGGCTCAAGCAATCCTCCCACCTCAGTCTCCCAAAGTGTTAAGGTTACAGGCATGAGCCACTACACCAGGCAAGAATACATATATTTTAAGATAAAGATTAAAGATCAAAGATCACTTTGATTTTCTGAGTGGTTTACTCAAGGAAATTATTTCAATGATAAACTAAGTTCCTCAAATGACCTGAACTTATCACTTCAGTTCTAAAATTTAGCATTTAATATTAAAGATAAGAGTTATTTCCCATGTAGCCCCCTCAGAACAGTTCAATCAAGATGTGGTATTGGCTGGGTGCATGGCTCATGCCTGTAATCCCACCTATAATCCCAACACTTTGGGAGGTCAAGGTAGGAAGATCACCTGAGGTCAGGAGTTTGAAACTAGCCTGGCCAACATGGTGAAACCCCATCTCTATTAAAAACGAAAATAAAAAAATTAGCTGGGGGTGGTGGTGCACACCTGTAACCTCAGCTACTCAGGAAGCTGAGGCACAAGCATCACTTGAACCCATGAGGCAGAGGTTACAATGAGATGAAATCACATCACTGCACTCCAGCCTGGGCAACAGAGGGAGACTCTGGCTCAAAAAGAAAAGTGTGGTACTATCGTCTCCACACTGGCTTACACTCTACTTAAAAGCCCAATTGTTATCTCCAAGTTCTAATCCCTCTTTACCTTGGCAATCTCAACCTTCGAGCTATTTCTAAGGGCAGAACAATCAAATAGGCTGCTATGATTGTTAAAATCCCAAGCCACCTTATATAGAAAAGTTTCATCACTCCTGAATCATAGGTCTTGTATTAATTACAATAAATACTCCTAAGTATTATTACCCAAACCCCGAAATCTCACTGGGTTAATAAAATTCAATGTGGGTCAGGAGGGTGGTGAATACTGCTCCATGTAGTCATTTGGAGACTCAGGCTTATTCATTCCATCAAACATCTCAGTCTGCTCAACTGGAAAAAACCACCTTAAAATTCATATGGAACCAAAAGAGAGCCCGCATAGCCAAGTCAATTCTAAGCAAAAAAAACAAAGCGGGAGGCATCACACTACCGGACTTCAAACTATACTACAAGACTACAGTAATCAAAACAGCATGGTACTGGTACCAAAACAGAGATATAGACCAATGGAACAGAACAGAGGCCTCGGAGGCAACACAACATATC
>CAUYQU010103960.1:0-26323 GCA_963574635.1 Cheracebus regulus
TTGGGGGGAGATAGCATGGGGAGAAATGCCAGATATAGGTGAAGGGGAGGAAGACAACAAATGACACTGCCACGTGTGTACCTATGCAACAATATTGTATGTTCTTCACATGTACCCCAAAACCTAAAATGCAATAAAAAAATACAAAAAAAATATTAATAGAGAGATAGAGTAGCCAAACTGGGTGAAAATTACTTAGGTGATTGTAGAAAGAGGAAAGTTAGTAAACATGTTTTAATTTTGGCTAAGTTTTACTTACTCTGCTGAGTCAGAAATATTGGTTCTAAATAACCTCAAACAAACTCTAAGATGTGGTTAAATATAAGTTTACATGCATAAGAGAATAGAATGCTATGCAGTCTTAACCATTTTCATAAACTGTAAGTAAATGTAGCATATAAAATCTATGGGTATATTCATGTAAGAATAATTAAAATAGATTTCTTAAACAGTCTATCTTGAAATATTTATTTACTCTGACCTCTATGGATGTGACTCAGTTTATCAGATGGAGTTAAATAACACCTGATAAAATATATTTGACAGAATTTCTAGTTTCTACTTTTAATGTCATAAATCTGTTTATGTAAAGGACTTGATATATTAAAATAGAAAACCTAATATATAGTAATAATATGCAATGAATATACCAGAAAATGTAATCATTAAAAAAATTACTAAATATACAGGCTTTGCAAAATGTTATCCAGTTTTCTGAGCATATAGGTCTTGCATTGTCTGAAAATGTAGAGTCCCTTTATGCCTTATTTCACTTTCAATGCAGTGAATTATAAGAGCAAGAGGTATAGATGAATTTTTGTAGGAGAGAATCTGGAGAGTGACACAGAAGGAGAAAGTGGCAAATGGGAGGGAAATTTCTTTCGTACTCCTTTCTGTAAATGCACATATTTTAGTTCAGGGAGAGATTTGAACTGAATAATCTTTAATTATTCTACCAGCCTGAGATTCACTGAAGAAAAACAAATGAAAAGGAAGCCTGGATACATTGTTACAATTCTGTCTTTGTATTTTCTATTTACTTTTGATACTTGTATTTTTCCCTCTAGCTTTGGAGGGATTATCTACTATAAATAACATATAAGTGAATTCCAGTAATTTAAAATTTTTCATGATTCCAGGATCTATTTGATTAAGAACAAATATAAATCAATCAAGAAAATCATGATAATTTATGTAAGAAAAGTAAAGGAAGACAATTTTTAGAGCTTTGCCATTGAATAATAATCAATCTATTTCTTACTTGATAGCTCAGGATGAACAATAAAATAAAAAGAATGTAAATTTTTAAAACAGCAAAGGTATTTGATTCTATGTTGGCAAAGTAAAGCAAGGATATCTGTGAACATCTTATTTGTGTAAAATTTCAGTATCCAAACATTTCATCCAGATACTATAAACATAACATATTTAATTCCTTTGAAAACTGTTTTTATAAGGACAGACAACTCAACTATGTCAAATGTGAAGCTCTGTTTTTGCTCAATAGACTGGCCTTGTACAATGACTGAATCAAATTAACATTGGCTTAAATATTTTCTTCTAAAAATAAGGCATGGTAATACTTAATTTCAATCTTTGCAAGCAAGCAAGAAATTCTTCTATTTACAAAAAGCATTAAACAAATGAATCTGTTGTTTTCTTCCTGGGTGCCAATTTCTAGAGATCCGTGATGAGTTAGAAACAGTTTCTGCCTTAAAGAGCCTACAATATTTCTGCATAAAAACAAGGCTAATTGAGTAAGAAATTGGAGACTTCAATAATTTATTATGAATATAAATGAAGTCTTATTAAAGTATAGATGTTAGTTTTCTGGTGGGATTTAGATATAATCTGTAGCTGCTAAATTTCATAGGAAAATGATAATAAGCCTGTTCTGTAATGGATTGTACATGGCAAAAGTTGCTAGTATATATTTCCTAGAAGAGTAATTTTTTTGATTATACTTTAAGTTCTGGGATACAGAATATGCAAGTTTGTTACATAGATATACTTGTGACATGGTGGTTTGCTGCACCCATTAATCCGTCATCTAGATTTTAAACCCTACATGCGTTAGGTATTTCTCCTAATGCTTTCCCTCCCCTTGCCACCCCTGAAAGGCCCCAGTGTGTGATGTTCCCCTCCCTCTGTCCCTGTGTTCTTACTGTTCAACTTGCACTTATGACTGAGAACATGTAGTGTTTGGTTTTCTGCTCCTGTGTTAGTTTGCTGAGAATGATGATTTCCAGTTTCATCCATGTCCCTGCAAAGGACATGAGCTCATTCTTTTTTTATGGCTACATAGTATTCCATAGTTTATATGTGCCACATTTTCTTTATCCAGTCTATCATTGATGGCCATTTGGGTTGGTTCCAAATCTTTGCTATTGTAAATAGTGCTACAATGAACATATGTGTGCATGTGTCTTTATAATGGAATGATTTATAATCCTTTAGGTTTATATCCAATAATGGAATTGCTCAGTCAAATGGTATTTCTGGTTCTAGATCCTTGAGGAAACACCACACTGTCTTCCACAATGGTTGAACTAATTTACACTCCAACAGTGTAAAAGTGTTTCTAATTCTCCACATCCTCTCCAGCATCTGTTGTTTCCTGACTTTTTAATAATTACCATTCTAACTGGCATGATATGGTATCTCATTGTGGTTCTGATTTGCATTTATCTAATGACCAGTGATGATGAGCTTTTTTTCATATGTTTATTGGCCACATAAATGTCCTATTTGAGAAGTGTCTGTTCATAGCTTTTGCTCACTTTTTGATGGTGTTGTTTTCTTCTTATAAATTTGTTTAAGTTTCTTGAACATTCTATATTAGACCTTTGTCAGACGGATAGATTTCAAAAGTTTTCTATCATTCCGTAGGTTGCCTGTTCACTCTGATGATAGTTCTTTTGCTGTGCAGAAGCTCTTTAGTTTAATTAGATCCCATTTATCAATTTTAGCTTTTGTTGACATTGCTTTTGGTGTTTTAATCATAAAGTTTTTGCTCATGCCTTTGTCCTGAATGGTATTGCCTAGGATTTCCTCTAGGGTTTTTATGGTTTTAGATCTTATCTTTAAGTCTTTAATCCATCTTGAGTTAATTTTTGTATTAGGTGTAAAGAAGGGGTCCAGTATCAGTTTTCTTCATATGGTTAGCCAGTTTTCCCAATATCATTTATTAAGTAGGGAATTCTTTCCCCATTGCTTATTTTTGTCAGGTTTGTCAAAGATCAGTTGGTTGTAGATGTGTGGTGTCATTTCTGAAGCCTCTGTTCTGTTCCATTGGTCTATATATCTGTTTGGTCCAGTACTGTGCTGTTTTGGTTACTGTAGCCTTGTAGTATAGTTTGAAGTCAGGTAGTGTGATGCCTTCAGCTTTCTCTTTTTGTTTAGGATTGTCTTGGCTATATGGGCTCTTTTTTGGTTCCATATAAAAATTTAAGTAGTTTTTCCCTAATTCTCTGAAAAAAGCCAATGGTAGCTTGATGGGAATAGCATTAAATGTATAAATTACTTTAGGCAGTATGGCCATTTTCATGATATCGATTCTTCCTATCCATGAGCATGGAATGTTTTTCCATTTGTTTGTGTCCTTTCTTATTTTCTGGAGCAGTGGTTTGTAGTTCTCCTTGAAAAGACCCTTCATGTTCCTTATAAGTTGTATTCCTAGGTATTTTATTCTCTTTGTAGCAATTGTGAATGGCAGTTTGTTCTTGATTTGACTTCTTTTTGTCTATTATTGGTGTATAGGAATGCTTGTGATTTTCAAACTTTGATTTTGTATTCTGAGACTTTGCTCAAGTTGCTTATCAGCTTAAGGAGTTTTTGGGTTGAGATGATGGGGTTTTCTAAATAGGCAATCATGTCATCTGCAAACAGAGACAATTTGATTTTCTTTATTCCTATTTGAATATCCTTTCTTTCTTTTTTTTTTTGCCTCATTGCCCTGGCCAGAACGTCCCATACTGTATTAAATAGGAGTAGTGACGCAGAGTATGCTTTTCTTGCGCCAATTTTCAAAGGGAATGAATGCTTCAGGCTTTTGCTCATTCAGTATGATATTGTCCATGGGTTTGCCATAAATATCTCTTATTATCTTGAGATATGTTCCATCAATACCTAGTTGAATGAGGTTTTTTAGCATTAATTTTACTGAAAGACTTTTCTGCATCTATTGAGAAAATTGTGTGGTTTTTCTCATTGGTTCTGTTTATATGATGGATTGTATTTATTGATTTGAGGACCCAGAACCAACCTTACATCCCAGGGATGAAGCTGACTTTGTCATGTGGATAAGCTTTTTGATGGGCTGCTGGATTCAGTTTGCCAGTATTTTATTCAGGATTTTCGCATTGATGTTCATCAGGAATATCTGTCTGAAATTTTCTTTTTTTGTTGTGTCTCTATCAGGTTTTGGTATCAGGATGATGCTGTCCACTAAAATGAATTAGGAAGGAGTCCGTCTTTTTCTCTCGTTTGGAATAGTTTCAGAAGGAATGGTACCAGCTCCTCTTTATACCTCTGATAAAGTTCGGACGTGAATCTGTCTGGTCCTGGGCTTTTTTTTGGTTGGTAGACTATTAATTACTGCCTCAATTTCAGAACTTGTTACTGGTCTATTGAAGGATTTGACTTAGAAGTAATTTTTATACCAAATTAAATTATCCTGAGGCATGAGTATCTTGTCATAGATACTTAGGTTATAAATGTATTCATTTATAATTATTTTTATTTGAGGTGAATCTTATCTTGCCTCTGGATATCTTTATTACTTTATAGGAATATTATGCAACAAATGACCTATTTATATGTACAGAGGAAAACATGACACATCTAGTTTCTGACAAGAGATAGAAGAATGGAGATGGAGGAATAAAGGAGTAACTGTGATACAAAAAAGTCACATCCTACCATCTCTTGTATCTAAGTTTGATAGCTAATCTTTTCAGATATGTAGCTTTATTACAATGATGTTTGTTGACATAATGCTTAAAATAATATTGAAAATTTGTGTATGATCATTCAAATATGGATACATGTAGTCAAATATGTAGAAATATATATCTAGGATGCAACTTTGGAAGTGATATACAAAGCAATATAATTACATATTTGATATTAGACATTTTGTGCTAAAATTTTTCTGAATTCCAAGTTAATTATTATTTACAAAGGCCTATAAAATGTGAGAGAATATGTGATAATTCATGACCTTGATGAATATAAAATATTAAAACATTTGAGAGTATGTGGACTTCAAAAAATCCCTACTGCTATCCTGCTACTTCTTACTGGTAAACTGTTCTTAGTGGTTTTGTAGAGAAACTCTTCCTCGTCCATGTGGCCTGTCTGAGTATCCTTAAATACATTTCATATTAGACAATATAAATGTTTCATGTATTTTTCTCTTTAATAACAAATTTTCAATTTTCAGAGTAGTGAATTATTAATACTGCCTTTTTAACGAAACATTGTGTCCAAGATGTTATTTCTGTATTTTGTCTGTTTGCCCTTGTCAATTTTAGATCCCTAAGAGTGAAACAGCCAGACTTTATACTCCTATAGTATGATGTAATATGGAGTGTACAGCACCATCCATAAAGTATTCTTTCCCCCAGAAATGAATTAAACATGAATCTATATAAGCCTTTACATCCAACTTCTCATCAATATGTGAGAGCTAAAGGTAATTAACATGTGCGGAATATAGGACATTTTCCATTGCAGTTGGTTCAGTTTCAATATGTTTCTTGTAGAAAAAAATTTTGAAAGAGGAGGGTGGGTCTGTTTAATAAAAAGGACTTGAGAGATACAGCAATCATATACAGTGAGTGGGTTTTGTTTAGCTCCTGATTCAAATAATTCAACTATATAATGACCTTTTCATGACAAAAGGGGATTTTGAAAATGGACTAGCATTAAATGAGAGTATGGGACTATTTTCAATTTCGTTCTGTGTGAAAATGCCATTACAATTACATAACAAAGGGTACTCATTTATTTTTATTTACTAAAACTGTCAGAGAAGAAATGACGTAATGTTTGAGATTTGTTTTAAAATACGTCAACAAACAAACAGAAAAACTATGAAGAATAGGTGAAATAATTATACAAAAAATGTTGATTGGTGTTGAAGCTTGATATTGGTTTTGTTACATTTTTATATGTTCAGAAAGTTTTATATTGAAAATTGTAAAAAGTTTAAAAAGCTCATCAGTAATAGAGTTGCATAATCTTCCATCAATATACACACTATGGAATCATATAAATGGTGTTGGTGATAAATATAACAAAATTGAGAGAATATGACAGAGAAGAAAGAGCAGAACTTTTGCAACATATCTGGATGTGATTGTTTGCTTTTTTATTTGCCTACCTAGTGACCTTGGATAAGTTTATTCACCTCTCAGAGTTGTAATTTCCCCCTATATAAAGTAAATATGTTTTTCTTTAAGGCTAAAATACAATAGATATTAAAAATGGCCAACAAAACGGGTGGAATATATATTAAACTCTACAAATGTTTCACATAGTAATTGTTTTTGTGATGAGGATGTTGCTTTTGTTATTATTCTCATTTCAGAATTCTTATTGGTCTTGGTTTAAAACTTCATTAGGTCAAATGACTCTAACACTTTATCTTAACTTTATCGGCATTTGTGTCTTTAGAAAAGAAATAATTTAACACTCCTTTCTACAAAAGCTAATGGTTCCAAATAGTCTTCTGTTCAACAAATGTGTTTTAAACATTTACTATACACAGGTGCAACCCTGCTTGAACAGCTGAAAATACAACACTGAACAAGATACAGAATGCTTCTGTCCTTGAGCAATTAATATGCTAGTAGGAATATTACATTATGATTAGAAACATATGAAGATTTGTGATAATCTGTACAAAAGCATTGAGATAAAAAATTTAAAAATGATCTGTCTATACCAAAATCAATATTCTCAACTAAAATAGTAGACTCACCATGTTTTTCTAAATATCATAACCAATATAACTCATTTTTTATTTCTTTTATAATTTTTTATTATATGTTCTAGTATTCATTTCTACATGTTCCATAAAATAAATACAGTAAACTCTTTGTAAAATATAATACATTTTAGTTATTTGGTGAAACTGGATCACTTTATTTTCATTATTTATTTTCTAATCTTATGTATAGCATTTTGCAAATATTGCTTTCTGTGTTCAAAAAACCTGAGATAATATGGCATAATTTTAAAGATTATATAATTTTAAACATGTGTGTTTAGACTATACATTTGCAAATAATTAAATATTAATAAATAATTAAATTTTCAAACCATTTAATATAAGTAATTAAACATAAAAATATAGATAATGGTTTGTTTCCTCCCTTCACAGCCAGTATAATCAGATAGATAAAGCAAACCATCAGACCAGAAAGCTCTATGTTATTATTTTCAAATTTCTGCAGCAAAATTGTTCAATTTATTTAGCTCTGTGTATGATACAGCATTTCTGGAGCAAGAAGGTAGGCCAATATTTAAAACTCTGACCTGTGGCAAGCTATTAAATTATTAATGTACCCTACTGGAGAATGTGAATTTTCCCCCCATAAAATGATTTCTTCCTGTCCCTTCTACTCCTGCAAAATTTTAAGAAAGCCACTATATTTTCTGTTTTGACAGTAGGTGTTACATAGTTTTTGTTGTTGTTGTTGTTTAATTGTAAGCCTGAAAGACAAATGTATTTTAAAAACCTTTTCACATTTATTTTCAAATTACTCACGTTACGATCTTGACTAATAGTATATTATGAGCCTTACTGATATGTCTTTTTTTTTTCTAAATTAGTTTTTATCTTGATAAGTACAATTGTAACTGTAGGTTTTTATCATTACAGGCAATTATTTATTTTTAAATTTTAAATAGACTTTGTAATGATCTTTTGCTACATTGACCAATCAAGGATATTCTGTCTTTGGTGATTTCCAGGCTATTTTGTTTCATCTCCAGTGAGAGACTAGATAGAGAATAATCACCACATCAGTCCATATGCTAATCAGTTCATCTTATTTATATAAGTTATGATAGACAAAAGTAGTAAAATAGAAGAAAGTATACAGGTCAATGACTTTTGAAAGTGCTGTGAAAACAATTCTTTGTTTTATCACATATTCCCAAGAATAAAGATATGGTTATAAAAATATGGAATGATTACATTAATTCATAAAATATTTATTGAGTGACAGGTGCCAGCACTAAGCCTGAGGCTGAGAATTTAAAGATGAATAAAGAAATATTTGCCCTTAGCTCACAGTTTAGTAGAGATCACAAGACTCAGATTGAAAGGTCACAGGGGATCTAGGAGAAACCATAGATAAAAAAAATCTTGCCCTGTCTCTGAAATTGAATAGCATGTAGTGCAGCCTTATACATAAATTTTCCTATTCACTCATAAAATAGTTTAGACCTCTGCCCTTTCTGAAAATATTGTTGAAAATATTTTAAATTCAAGGATCTAACTATGTTTTATTCTTTACTGAAATTATTTGAAGGGGGACATCTCTCTTTCCTAATCTGTCTTTTATTCCCAAGAAAGGCTGAAAAGCCATGTTGATGGTGGGTAGCCAGGAATTCAAGAGGAAAATAACATAAGATTTTCCTTATTGAGCATGGAATCTGATAGACTGCAAAGCTGTTTGTAGACTTGCATGCGCCTCACAGCATGGGTCGGCAGGTCAAGTTCAGCAAGGGCCTGAGCTGGCACAGACTGTAGTTTCCCTCTCTACAGGTGCCCAGCAGGGTGACTGTGCCGGGACTAGGACAAATGCACAGGATTGTGCATTTGGTGCTTTAAAAAAAATTATGTGTCTACCAAAGTTATGACAAAGTTCAAATAGACGTACCAAAGACTCTAAATAGACCTGTGTATGCAATTCTTAGAAAAATTTCCTCTACCAATGTATATTTGCTCTTTCAGTAACTAGCTTCAAATTACCTATATGTGCCAAAAGACAGGATAAAATATAGTAATTACTTCTACCACCACTTAAACCTTGAAATAACAAATAAATTAAGAACTGTCTTGGATTACTGAATCCTTCATTATTTCAATTCATAAACTATACCAAGGGGACAACAGGCTTTCTAACATAACCCCCACTCATGCCTCAGGCATCAGATTTTCCTGTGAACACAGAGACATTTCAAAAAGTGAATGAAAAAGTGGTCCCAATTTAGCTGAAAAACTGAATATGTAATGTTGATTTTTAGAAATATTAAATGTAAATGACCTGTAAACAGAAGTATAATATTTACCATTATACATAGGTTATTTATAATGAAGTATTAACTTCAGAATGGCCAGTAGGATCTTGCAGATGAGATGACCACTAGAATGCTCTTTGACAAAGACTCTTATATACACTGAGGTGTGTAAATGAACTTAACTCCTATTTTCAATTTGACATTCCTAGAAGACTTAGAAAAGAAAAATCATCAATATAAAAATTAAAAAAATTAATCAGTTGTGGCTGGGCACGGTGGCTCATGCCTGTAATCCCAGCACTTTGGGAGGCTAAGGTGGGGGGATTACCTGAGGTCAGGAGTTCGAGACCAGCCTGGCCAACATGGTGAAACCATGTTTCTATTAAAATACAAAAATTAGCCAGGTGTGGTGGTACATGCCTGTAATCCCAGTTACTTAGGAGTCTGAGGCAGGAGAATTGATTAAACCTGGGAGGTGGAGGTTGCATTGAGCCGAGATTGTGCCATTGCACTCCAGCCTGGGTGATAAGAACAAAACTCCATCTCAGTAATAATAATAATGACAATAATAATAATAATCAATTGTGATAGTTGCCTTTAAAAAGCAGCAAAAATGCCACACAAATAAAATATTTTACATTTTATTTAATCGACTTTCCATTTTGAAATTATTTCAAAAAATTATGTTCAAGAATATCAAGAAAAACATGAGCTGCTAAAAGTATCAAACACTGCCTACCCATTTGAGGAATTGTTTTTCATATTTTAACTACCACCTGGCTGCACAATTAAATTATTTCTCTGACTAATTGAGTGTCACATTCTTCTATTTTAAATTGAAACAATGGTGAGTTAAAGTATGCAAATACCTTAGAGTTCTCAGAGGAAAATGCAATGTACATATAATCACAATTTAAAAATCATTAACATTTTAATGTAATAAAGTGTCTTGCTTTAAGCTTATCCTCAAAGTTATTGATTTGACAAATGATATTCTCAGATGTATTTTTTTTTAAATCAAACATTTCAGATGTAGTGGTGATTATTTGTAGTTTTAATTGCAATGGAAACTGGGTCCTAAAATTTAGCTCACACTGTACTCAAATGTATAAAGATAAATGTAATATATTTATTTTGTGTTTAAGCTAATTTGGATTTTCTGATGGGAGGAAATGTAACCAAATGCCGAACCTATTTTAATTTTTTAATGCAATATTAGAATCAGTCCCTTCATGTGGTGGTCTAGTCTTCTGCTTGCCTCCCCCTCCCCTTTTAAGATTACCTGCAGATATGCCAGTAGATGGAAGCGGCTTACATGGCTTTTAACATCAGAGGGAACTATCGGTACTGGGACTCCTATTGTGTCCTGTGGTGTCCTTTGGTAGGTGATCATCTTCTCCTGTTCTGTCTGGTTGCTAGGGACCTCTTAAGGGCAAAGTGTGGAGAGGGAAAATTCGGGACATACATAACGTTCTCTTACTCTTTTCCTGCCAATCCTTAGGCTAGAAAATAGCCTTTTTGTTTAATTTCTTTATGGTATCTTCCTTTCACTATGCAGCAAGCGTTCAGGCTCTAGGTGGAAGAGGTAGCAACCCTTTTAAAAGAACACTAAGAACTGGAACTCCAGCCTTGGGCTTTCATATGTTAAAAAAGGCAAGGTGGCCACAAGGGTACTTGGGGAAAAATGTTTTAATGCAATAGAATGATCTGCAAGACTATCATAATCTTGCTAAATAATTCTACATCACAGAAATTGAATGCTAATATACTCTTTCTCTTTCATTTCTCCTGTAAGAAATCCTGTTTTTCTTGTAGGTAAAGGATACCTCAGGCCAAGAAAGTGAAAGTAAGGTACACAGAAAAGCAAAAGAGAAAGCATATTAGTATTTTTGATATTTTTAATTTTTTTCTAACCAATTCTTAGTGTGACACAACTCTTTGTTGTTGTTTTTAATACTTGGTTTAGTTGTGAGGTATACTATATTTAAAATGTTATAACATAGACATTTAACTGAGGCTGCAGCAGTAAACCTGTAAACCTGTATGCACTCATTTCCCTCTACAACCCATATGCTGAAAAGCATATTCTTTGTTATGTAAGTCAAATTAGTATTTATATTTTCTTTTTGGACACCTTCTTCCTCTCCTACTTTTCTCCTTATGGGTCTACCCTTTTGCTTGAAGGTCTAAAGTCTGCATTTTTCTCTCTGCTTTTCATACCATCCATCACTTAGGGTAGCATTAAATAACCCAATGATATATTTTCCTCCTCTATGTATACTCCTTTGTAGCAATCCTTTTACAATTTAATCTGGTGAATATATTGAAATTTATTATTTACAGTGTCCTTTTCTGTAAACAGTGTTGTAGTTTGGGGTTTCGTTTTTTTATATTCTTTCATTCTCCCTACCTCTATTCATCAATCTATGATACATAACTATGCCAAATTTATTTCTTATCTCAGTTTCTCCATGAGGAATTCACCGATTAACACTAGTCCATTATGATCTTACTTTTATTCTATTTGTCTATATTAGCTATCCAATTCGTTATTTGTTACAGAAGATTCAATTTTAGTAATTTTGATGAAAGTATTTTTAATTAGTCAAATTAAGATCTATTTCCATAATTTACAGAAAGACATACTATTTGCGTATTGAGTATATTTTTATTAAATACATTCCTATTTTTAAAAAATCTCCTTGCAACTTGCTCTGGTTTGATCTTTGTATATTTTAATTTATTGCACTCTTATTTATTTATTTATTTACTTATTTTGAGGTGGAGTCTCGCTCTGTCTCCAGGCTGGAGTGCCGTGGCACAGTCTCCACTCACTGCAACCTCCATCTCCCTTTCAAGTGATTCTCCTGCCTCAGCCTCCTGAGTAGCTGGAACTACAGGCGAGTGCCCCCAAGCACAGCTAATTTTTGTATTTTTAGTAGAGACGGGGTTTCACCATGTTGGCCGGGATGGTACTGATCTCTTGACCTCGTGATCCGCCCGCCTCAGCCTCATAAAGTGCTGAGATTACAGGTGTGAACCACCACACCCACCCGTTTACTTCATTGCTCAGCACCCCTCATTTCATCTCATTGGTTCTCAACAGATCTAATAACTTTTTGTGATAGTAAAATTTCTTTTCAATAAAACAAATAAATGTGTTTTCAATTTGAGCCTCTCTTTTGTGATTCTGCCCTGCAATGCTCATGCTGTTTTCTCTGTCATCTCAACTTCCATTATTCAGCTTCTTTCATTGTTTTCATTTTACATTCTATCTGTGTTGTTTGGTTTCTTATCTCTTGTTCATAAATCTTCCTAAGGTTTTTATATTTTATTAGATAATTGGTTTATTATAATTTCACCCAGATTTATTTTTACTATTCCTATACTTATTATAGGATTCCATTTGACATTAAAAATGTTGATATATAATAGGTGTGTCTTCATAGTTGTGATATATGTTATCTCTGATTTGAATAGAAACCTTATTAAGGCATGAATATCATCTATTTATTTTACACATTCATAAACATTCGTGGAGATCTCAAAATGCTTTTCAGAATCCCTGGAAATATTTGCTACTGTTAACAAAGCAGGCACTCTGGGGAGTTAAAAATTCATCACCATTATCGAGAGCAAAATACAAAGATCATTCTAGATTCACAGTTCCTAGTTTCAAAGAGCTCTTCACATGGTGGTGCTTCTATATGTAGTGCCTTTTCAGCCATGCAAATATACAGTTATCCTTGAAAACTCAGGGCAGTGACATTTCCTTCACAAAATCTTCTCTTGTTTACCTTTCTCCTGTCAACCAACCCATGTTTTGTATCCTACCTCTGGTTAATGTCCAGTGCTTATCAAGGTTTATCCCCAAATATTGTATATTCGGTAATGAAATACATTTTTCTGACCATAGATCTTCTCTTCCTCTGAGATTAGAAACATTAAAAAGCCAGACACTGTAGTGTTATTCATCTTTATATTGTTAGTGACCAGAGAACAGTAGTCATACAATAAATACTAATAAATAATTGTACCCCACATAAAATGAGTTTTACAAGGCAGGATTTGGTTATAGTAAGTGGTCAAAGGAACTCTCCAAAATGAAATCTACTGGGGATTTTGTCTCTTCATGTGTACAGCTGGTCTCCTTCACTGAATCACATTTATACACACTCATCATACTATTTCATACATAGTTTTCCCTTGGCTGTATAAATCTGTTTGGAAGCCCAAAGCAGTATGATGGTGGGTAAAATAGTGCCTATCACTTGACTCCATTTTATGATTGACATGTTTTTGGTGAGATAGTAACATGAGCTGTGCAATTCTCTGTGGATTTTAAAATGTGCTACCTGGTCACTTTGAAATAGCTGGAAATACAGAGATAGAGTTTTCTGGCCTTTATAAATTCAAAGAATAAGATTATGTCTAAAAATCAGGCTCAACACTTTTTCTGAACTTTATCATAAGACTTACATCTTAGCACTTATCAGAAGGATTAAGCTATAAATGCTACTATACAATATCCTGTTTTTTAAATGATAAGTATTTTTTATAAGAAGAAAACATACGGTAATATTAATAACATGTAAAGTTTGAATGTCAAAAAGATACCTCTTTTAGCAATATTGCAAACTAGATTACCTAAATTTTTTTTTTTTTTCAAGGTCTTACTTTGTTGTACAGGCCGGAGTGCAGAGGCACAATCTCAGCTCACTGCAGCCTTGACCTCTTGGGTTCAAGTGATCCTCCTGCCTCAGCCTCCCAAGTAGCCGAGATAATAGGCATGTGCCATCACGGCCAACTAATTTTTGTATTTTTTGTGGAGACCAGGTCTCCCTATGTTACCCAGGCTGGTCTTGAACTCCTGAGCTCAAGTGATTTGCCTGCCTCAGCCTTCCAAAGTGCTGAGATTACAGGAAAGAGCCACCACTCCCAGCCAGTTACCTGAAAATCTAACCAGGAAAACAGAATGATAGACAAAATATAATGTGTAATACATATGAAATGAAGTGCCCAAACATTTAAGTAAAATTATGACTGAATTTATTAGGACAGAAGGGATAGCCCTAAGTACCAAAAAGAAAAAAGAAAATAACTTGAGAAGAGAATATGTAAGTTGATACTGAGGCTGGACTGTGCAAGGCAGTCTAGGTAACTGGGAGGTTGGGTCTAAGGCCCATAAAAAAACAGAAAAGGGAAATATAATTGAGATCCAGTTTAGTTTCCTTAAGAACGCCAGAACTCTCACCTAGCTACCTGTCAGTGAAGTGGTGTACTAAAAAAAGCCCAACCTCTGTAGAGAGAGATGACTTAAAAGATTGACTTTTGGGCCAGTTCTATAAATAGATTTGTTTCCTATGATAATTCATAAATATAGGTTTCAAATTTGAATTTACTTATTTGCTCTAGCAACATCCAGATAAGGAATTCACATAAAGTGTTCACATTTATTTCATAATACCCATAGGGAGACTATCAAAGCAAACAAAAAAACTTTACCTAAGATTTGTTTTCAATCCATGGTATTGAAAAGTACAAAAGATAAAGCCCCACTCAAGACTGATTCAATCCAAAATACAAGACACAACACAAAGAAACAATCCCATATAAGCAAGAGTCAGTAGATACAAAGTACCACAAGTTTCCTGATCATGTTACATGATAGAAATATTAGAGAAAAGGGACTAAATAAATATTTTTAAAATAAAAATTATAAGGAAATAATTTATAAAAATGAGAAGTAAGCAAGATACTATGGCTAAAAATCAGGTAGTTGGAAAAAATAAAATGGATCTGAAATTTAAAACAATATGTTTTTCTTAATATTATACACTGATAAGATGATTAGCTAATTAGAATAGTATGTTTGAAGCTATTACTCAGAAAGGGAAATATTGAAGTAAACACAGTGAAAACCTAAGGCATATATAAGATAGACTAAGAAATCCAACATTCAGTTCACAGAAAGTTTATGAAGACAGAAAGTTGATGACCCATCATTTGATTCTTCTGATTTAGGAAACAAATCAGAAGCAGGATGAGTGATATAGTTTGGCTTTATGTCCCCACCTAAATCTCATCTCAAATTGTAATACCCAGCTGTTGAAGGAGGTGATTGGATCATGGGAGCAATTTCCCCCATGCTGCTTTCGTGATAGTGAGTGAGTTCTCACAAGATCTGTTGGTTTTGTGTGTTGGACAATTCCTCTTTTGTCTATGTGTTGGACAGTTCCTCTTTCCTCTTTATGTGTTGGACAGTTCCTCAGTCCTGTGACAACAGAAAAGAGAAAGTCTTGCTTCTTTTTCACCTTCTGCTTTGATTGTAAGCTTCCTGAGGCATACCCAGCCATATGGAACTATGAGTCAATTAAACCTCTTTCCTTCCTAAATTACTCAGTCTCGGGTATGTCTTTATAGTGGTGTGAAAACGGACTAACACTTTAAATAAAATTAAAATTCACATCTAGAAATTCAAGTAGAAGTGAAACAGAACGTAAGAGAAAGAGAAGGTCAGAAAACTGGCTAGAAGAAAAACACATTGTTTACAGAAAAACAGCAATTAAACTGATAGCATTAAAAGAAGTCAGAATATGATAGGATATTCAAAGTGTAACTGTGCTATCACTATAACTAAACAGAAACTAAAACTGCAAATTTAGATACCTAAGCTATCTTTTAGAATGAAGACAAAATTAACATTTTCAGATGAGAACAAAGAGTTTTACGTGATCAAAATCTTGCTGAAATAACTTTTTAAAAAGAATATACTTCAGAAAGCCGTGAAAATGACCCAGAAATATGGTGTGAGATGCAAGATTAAATGATGGTGTTGGAATAATGTTTGAAAAATAGAACAATAAGACCAATAGAATAGAGAATTAAAAGAAAAACAGATTGCAGGGATATACTAACCTGATTTATGATTAAGGTGATATTGCAGAACAATAGAAAAAGTGCTAAATCAATATCCATATGAAAAAGTTATACTTGATACCTACTGAACACCATACACAAAATTCAATTCCAGATTAATTGCTCATGTAAAAGGTATAATAATATTGTTATTGGAAAAAACATAGGAGAACATCTTCATGACCTTGGAGTTGGCAGATTTATTAAACAGAACATAAACTGAAAAAGGATAAATTAGACTTCCTTAAAATTAAACATTTCTATTCAACAGAATTTTATTTGCTTAACATTAAGAGAGTAAAAAGACCAGCTACATAGTAGAGGAAGTAATCAGCAATACACATATCTGGAAAAAATTCATGTTCAGAATCTATAAAGCAATTTTATAAATCAATCACAAAAGACAGAAAACCTAATGGAAAAAATGGCAAAATAGCACTTACATGGAGAACCTCCAAATAATAAAAAAAGCATATTAAATGTGCTCATCTTCAGTAATTATAAGTTCATTCAAAATTAAAACTGCAGTGAGATACCATTACATAAATACCCAGAATAAAATGAATAAGACAGATATACAAAGTATTGGAAATAATGTGAAGAAACTAGTACTCTTACATTTTGCTGGAGGCAAAATAGATTAGTATAACCACTTTGGAAAATTGGTTGGTGGTAGCTATAAAAATATAAACAAGCTGAATATATGTATAATTTAGGCACCAGTAATTACACTCTCCAGTATATACCCAATAGAAATGATTACCTATAGTCCTAACATAAATACACAAAACTATTTCCAGTGGCCCTGTTGCTAACAGCAAAATAACAGTGAAAAACAGGATCAACCTAAATTTTCATTTACAAGAGAATAGATAAGTTGAGGAACACTTATAAAACACCAAACAGCAATGAGAATAAATGAACAAAAGCTACTCTCAGAAAATGAGACTATGTCCCTCAAACACAATAAAATAAGATTGAAAAAGTTAAAAACAGACAGGAAATAATAAATATTGCATTATTCCACTTATATCAAATTCAAATAGTAGGCCAGTGAGCTAGAAGCAGTTAAAACAATGCTTACCTTTGAGGAATTGAAGGGATCAGAAGCCACATGAAAAAGCTTCTGAAATTGTTCATGTGCTTTAGTTTTTGATTTGGGTGCTGGTTACACAGGTATGTTCACTTTCTCAACATGTACACTTATATAAACTTTAATAATATGTGGCAAAACAAAAAGGCAAACAAACACCTGTTAACTGGGCTTACATACTTAACTACTGTGCAGTATCATAAAAATGTAGAATATATTTATTTTAGATAATTGAAAATTTAATACAGAACAGGTTCAGCCAGTGGTCTCTTGAGTATTAACTGCATTTCATTTTCAGCTCTATCTATCCCTTGGTCTCCTTCCTCAAACTAATCATTAAAACTTAATTCTTTCTTTTATTAGAATCACATATGCCTGCTTCCCACACACTGCATTTTCACTGTTGGCATCTTTCCTGGGATAGGAAAATTTGTTTTCTTATCAGTAAACCTATATGAATGTTTTTGTTTTTCTTTTAAACTATGAAAGACCTCTATTTTCTTCAAAGTTTTTATGGCATGCCTTTTCTGATTAGGCTATACTGTTTTTCTTCACTTATATATGCATTGTACCTCTCTGTGGCCTTCTGCAACTTTATTTGTATTATTAATTTCTCTTTTCCAAAAACAATAGAATCCATTTCTTGTGTATAGACCTGGGTGTAGACTACTGGAGCAAAGTACAGATTTGAGAGAGGTCCACACTTACTGCTTTTATTTTTTTAAATTTTTATTGATATGTAATGGATAAATAAAATTATATATATTTAAGATATACTATTTAATGTTCTGATATTTGTATGCACTGTGTAGTAAGTGTCGTAATCCTATCTTCCTATTTTACAGCTTTGTGATTTTTGAATGAGACTCAGTTTTCTTATTGCTAAAATGAGGATAATACTTATTTCACTAGGTTAATGTAAATATAAAATTAAAAGTGATTATCTGTTTAAAATAGAAAAGCCACAGTATTAGTTTGCTTTACTGTCCACCACTGTAATTACAGATTCTGCAGACTCTGGGTGCTTGAAGGTTGATTGAATCAAATAATTTCTAAATATTTAAAGAAAATTTTTTCTTCTATTAAGCCATGGAAGAGATAAAACAAAATTTCACATCTGTAAAAACTAGAGTGAAAGTTACTGGCAGTGCAATCTCATAATTATGTCATGATTATGTGCCTGGACCTTAAACTGGATTCAAATCCCAGCTCTGAAACTTTCTAGGATTATGGTTTACACCAAGTTACTTACACTTTCTGGGCTTCTTTTTTCTCCTTGTCTCCAAAATGGAGATAATTTGCATGCACATTATAAGCATTCAGCTAATATTAATTTTTACCCTATTAGGGTAGAGATGACCAGCATAAAGTTTTAAACTTCCAAGTTTATTATAAGAAGAAAAAATAAGTGTCAGAATCAACGAATAAGCAAAGAAACAAGCAAAAAACTAGAAATACATTGCACTATTGAGATCAGATTCCCAGAAATCATAAAAGATATATGATAAATTCAACTTTAAAGTATATTTAATAAGAATTTATAAGCATTCAATATATGCATAAAGACATCTTTAATCTCTAAATTTTGGTTTTTCTTGTTTCATATCAGAGACTTAATCTAATTCAAAATATGTGTCAGTAAAGAGCTACAGGTTTTTGTTTTTGCTAAGTCAATGTGATTGGGCGGACTATAAACTTTAATCGGTTTTTAATAAACTATGTTACTGCGTAAACTCTTTATCCCAGATGGCATCATCGTCATGTAATGGTGGATTTCAGATTTGCTAATGTAATGCCCTGGTGATAGAAGAACAACTTTTTTAGGAAGCTATTAACGAGTGCTCCAAGAAGTTCTGTGAAATTTATTTCACCACCGAGAGGGGAGGGGTTGGAGAAGAAAGATCAGAGTCTCAGTGCTGACTCCTAGTTCAACTAAAATGACTTCTGCTCCGTTTATACATTGAACTTTCTTAAGTAATAGGAGATGGGGTGATGTTTCTGTTTTTAAACACAGTTTTGAAGAACAATAGAACTGCTAATTGTAGGAGTAAGCAAGCACACAGACATGAGACAAAAAAAAAAAACCCTTTCTGGCTGGATTGGAGGTAACATTTTAACAGATGTTTAGGGACACTCAGCAGCTAAGAGAAAAGAATGCTTAATTATTCTGTATAATGAAGAGCAAGATATTTTTGTGCTATAGAACAGTCTGCTAAGGATTGGTGAAAGATGAAAAGGAAGGAGAGAGGAGCAGAAGAGAAGCTAAGATTGTGTGAAAGAGGATCAGTACGGCCTTTCTGTCCTGGAAAGACCCGGTGGTCATGCCTTTGCTTTCACTGGAGATTTTAAGATCCAGGGATCATGCCTTTGCTTCCATGGGAGATTGTGTTGTTTCTGTGATGTAAGACTCTCCTTTAGTTCTACCCTGTGTAGTAAATAGAATTTGCTAAGGCATTAGTGCTCCTTATGTTGTTAAGAGGGCAGAAAAAATGTTTGAAACCATGATTAGAAGCAGTTCACTTGGAAAGAGACATTGAGGAGATACAAAATTTCATAAAAATATTGTCACAGAAACTTCTATAAATCTAAAACATAAGACTCAGTTTTCATGAGATCTAGAATTTTGGGGTTTGGAAGTGCTGAACCAACAAGTCTAGAATGCCCAACTGGAATCTGGAATGCATGGGTATTTCACTTAGAGAAAGGATTTGTGCTTAGTTTGAAAAGCATTCCTGTAGATGATTGTATATTACATTTATGTCTTGTTTTGAGTGCAGAAGTGGCTGTTATCATTTCCCATACACCATGCAAATTTCTACTGAAGTTCAATCTACTACAAGAAAGACAAAAAGTAGGTTTAACTCAACCCTTTCTGGCTGGATTGGAGGTAACATCCATGTTAACAGAGTGCAAATCACAGTTACACATGAAAAATTGATTTCCAAAAACTCAATAAGGCCAAAAAGGGCCCTTGCAAGGGACCCTCAGCTACGTCATACTTCAGTATGTGTTTTCTATATATTATGCCCTTCCCTAGGATGTACTATTTGCTAGTTAATACATGGCTTCACCTTTCTAAGCCATTTCATTGGTCAAAATATGATTCCACTCTAAAAACTTACCAAAGTCTAACACAATACCAAACAAAAAGTTATCTTCATTATTCATTTTGTTGAATGAATGAATGCCCATTTGAAGGTTTTTAAATATCATTTTCACTATTGCTAAAATTTTCAAATCTCTTTTCCAGACTTTTTTTTTATCACGAAAGAAGAAATGTAAAAGCCAATCTTATAGTAATAGTACTTTATGTACTGTGAAGTTAACAATATTCAATATTTAATAATGTTATCTGGTAGTAGTAGTATTTGAACCTAAGTAATAGTCACACAAAGTCACCTGTGTGTGATTATGATGGAAGAACCTGCAGAGCCTATTCGCATGAGATACAAAGAGACTTCTAAGGAGAGAGGCTCATTCTAAAAGACAGTCAGAAAAGTACTCTGAAAATAATAGGCTGGAGTTAAAGGACTGTGTTGCAATTTGGGCCTTTATTGATAGTGTTAACTTTTAGTCCTAATTGCTTCCCTTTCCCCTGTTTCTTCTTCTTAAATATTTGTGCCAGAGTACAGAGTAAACATTTAAAAAAACCATATATATATATATTTTTTGAGATGGAGTATATATATATATAAATGGAACATATATATTTATATAAACATATAAACACATATAAACATGTTTATATATAAACACATATATAAACATATATATAAACACATATATAAACACATATATATGTTTATATATATATAAACATATATTTTTTTTGTTTTTCTGAGACGGAGTCTTGCTCTGTTGCCAGGCTAGAGTGCAGTGGCACAATCTGGGCTCACTGCAACATCTGCCTCCTGGATTCAAGCGATTCTTTCGCCTCAGCCTCCCAAGTAGCTGGGACCACAGGCACGTGCCACCACGCCTGGCTAATTTTTGTATTTTAGTAGAGACGAGGTTTCACCATGTTGGCCAGGATGGTCTCGATCTCTTGACCTCGTGATCCCCCGCCTCCGCCTCCCAAAGTGCTGTGATTACAGGGGTGAGCCACTGCACTTGGTTTAAAAATATATATATTTTAAATAGCTACTTAATTAAAACATTTGTTAGTCATCAGTTACATAAGTCAGCACTATTCTGAGATCCATACAAAAGAAACATGGGCAAAAAAAGGATAGTGATGTGTTAGGAACAGACCCCTTTACTCAAGGGAATGTTGTGCCAAACAAATAAGTAGATAATTCTGCAACACAGTGAAAAAGGAATGCACTCTGTGATTTAAGATCATTTGTGTGGGCACAAGAAACTAGATTTCTCAGATCAGAGTGATGATATGAGCATTAAGGAAGGAGCAGAAGCCAGTTAGAAGAGCAATGTTTCATATGTTTAATCGCAGGGAGAATAGGAGTAAGCAAGCACACAGACATGAGACAAAAAAAAAAAAAACTCAATTCGTTTGACACTTTGGCAAACTATATGCAATCATCTACTGAATTATTTAGGTTTATCTAAATAGGTCGTTAAAATGTTTTAATTCTGAAGTACTCAGACGAAATAGACTCATTTATTCAAGTTGGCTTGTTAATTTCTCTGTACTTCTTAGGCCTCTTACATTGTACTTTTTAATGTTGACTGATTATTTCTATTGGTTGTCTCTCTTTTCAGCTGGGTTTTTACAGTATCTTAGGTCAGATTTCATTTGTGCCAAGCAATGGCTATGAATCCTTTCCTTGATTTAAAAAAGCTCCAAAATTTTTTGTCCTCATATCACCTCAGTCACAGACTTTGTAGTACAGAAATCAAGTTCTATATTTTTATATAAACTCTCTTAGCACAAAGATTCACAAATCGAACTGGATATTCTTTTTGCTTAGATGGTCTTGGTAGCTGGATGCCTCAATCCACCACCTCACAAGTGTGCAGTTTATCGTAAGAAACTTAAAAAAAAGATTTCATTCTTTTTTTCTTTCTTTTGCTGTGTCCTTCTTTCTCCTTTTCTCTCTTTTTCTAAAATCTCTTCCTCTTTCTTTCTCTTTCATTTTTTTCTTTCTTTTGCAGTTTCTTTCTTTGTCCTTTTCTCTCGTTTTCTAAAATCTCTTCCTCTTTCTCTTTCATTTTTTCTTTCTTTTGCTGTTTCTTTCTCCTTTTCTAAAAAAAAAAAAAAAAAGAATTGCATTGTAATTCAGCCACTCACTGATAAAATTTTGGATTTAGTTTTTAGCAGTCTCAGCTCTGAGACTACAGAAGATAAGGGTGTCTTTCAGACAGGCATAGAAACTTTCAGGTTATTTACGTGGTGCACGAACCGAGGATTCAATCCCTGGACCTCATCATTTTCTTCCACCTTATTTAGTACAATGAGGGGCAACCAGCCAATCTCTTTATATGCATTAGTTTGACAAAAATATTCTCAGGTAGCAAATCCATAGCCACTCAAAACCTTGTCTCTTATAAGCATTTGATTAGAAGCATCTAATAGTGATATCTTGCAAATCCCTATAGCCACATTTACTGTGAGTATTCTCTTCACTATGGGAAATAGGGTTCATTCGTGCATTTAAATCTAGTTAGGCTAGAGAACAAATTCCAGGAATCCCAGAACTCATTCAGAAAACTTATCCTTAAAAGTCTATTCCTTTAGATTCTGTTAGGTTTTGGTAAAGTGAGTGTGAGCAAGAAAGAGGGAAAGAAGATTATTTTGCAGCATTAGCTCAAGTGACTATCAGGGATGGCAAAACAAAAATTTGTAGGGAAGGATGGCAGAATGCAGATTCAGGGAAGAGCTGATTTTGCAGTCTCAAGTCCAAAACCATTCTGGAGGCAGATTTTGTTTTAACTTTTATTTTCAGTTCAGGGGTACAAGTGCAGGTTTCTTACATAGGTAAACTTGTGTCATGGGGGTTTGTTGTATTTCATCACCAAGGTACTAAGCCTAATACCCGTTAGTTATTTCTCCTGATCTTCTCCCTTCTCCCACCTTCCACCCTCTGACAGGGCCCAGTGTGTGTTGTTCCCCTCCATATGTCCGTGTGTTCTCATCATTTAGCTTCCACTTTTAAGTGAGAACATGCAGTGTTTGTTTTTCTCTTCCTGTGTTACTTTGCTAAGGATAATGGCCTCCAACTCCATCCATGTCCCTGCAAAGGACATGATCTCATCCTTTTTATGGCTGCATAGTATTCCATGGTATATAGGTACCATGTTTTCTTAATCCACTCTATCACTGATGGACATTTAGGTTGATTCTATGTCTTTGCTATTGTGAGTAGTATTGCAATGAACATACATGTGCATGTGTCTTTATTTAGATTTTTTGGGCTATGTACCCAGTAATGGGATGGCTGGGTTGAATGATATTTCTGGTCTTTGAGAAATTGCCACTCTGGCTTCCATAATGGCTGGACTAGTTTACACTCCCATCAAGAGCATATAAGCATTCCTTGTTCCTGGAGGCAGAATATTTTTTCCCTCACTGGATATCAGTCTTTTAAGACCTTTGACTGGGTGAGGCCTACCCATATTATGGAGGGTAATCTACTTTACTCAAACTCCACTGACTTAAATATTAGTCACATCTAAAAAGAATATGTTCACAACAACATTTAGACTGATGACTGGTGCTAGAGCAAGAACTGGGAGCCATAGCCTAGCCGAGTTGACGCATAAAATTAACCATCACATATGTACACACACGCATACAAATATAATGGCAAATTAAATTCAAAAAGGCCTGGCGCAGTGGCTCATGTCTGTAATCCTAGCACTTTGGGAGGCCGAGGGGGGTGCATCACCTGAGGTCAGGAGTTCGAGACCAGCCTGGCCAACATGGTGAAACCCTGTCTCCGCTAAAGATACAAAAATTAGCAGGGCATGGTGTCAGGTGCCTGTAATCCCAGCTACGTGGGTGGCTGAGGCAGGAGAGTTGCTTGAACCTACGGGACAGAGGTTTCAGTGAGCAGAGATCGCACCATTTCACTCCAGCCTGGGCAAAAGTGCAAAACTCCATCTAAAAACAACAAAACATTCAAAAAACATGTTCAACTTTACTGATAAACAAATGCAAACAAAAGAAAAAAGAAATATCTTGAATTTGAGAAAGGAGACTAACAGATTCATTTAGTTATTTCAAAAGGACAATTGTTTTAATGACTAAAAAATAGTGTGTGACAATTTGTTGTAATACACATATTTCGAGATGGTAATATAAGTTGGCATAACAATTCTGGATGGCAATTTGATAGTTATTGAGGTGTAATGAGTTTAAATTTATAATAAGCATGTCTTTCTACACAAAAACATTGTGTCCTAGGAATTTACCTGAAGCTGGAGTTATAATATAGGAGAGATAAATGGATAAGAATGGTCCTCACAAGAAATTAGATATAATAAGAGTTCAACAAGAAGAAATTGTAATGGCCTTCCTTCAAGTAGTTGCATTGCAGGACATTGCTGATTCTTCTCAGGACCCATCCTCGCCACTTCTCTTTGCTTTACATATACACATAGACTCAGGGTATGAGATATAGTTAAAAAACTATACTCAATGATACCAGCAACATTATAGCAATAATAGTTTTGTAAAAGAATATCAATTATATTTTAAAAGTGTTGGGAAAATGTTTGATACAAAATAAATGTTTGGGCTGGCTACTGTGGCTCAACCCTGTAATCCCAGCAATTTGGGAGGCTGAGGTGGGCAAATAACTTGAGGTTAGGAGTTCATGACCAACCTGGCCAACATGGTGAAACTCCATCACTACTAAAAGTAGCCAGGCATGGTGGCGCACACCCAAAATCCCAGCTACTTGGGCAGCTGAGGCAGGAGAAATGCTTGAACCCAGGAAGCAGATGTTGTAATGAGCCGAGATCGCACCACTGCATTGCAACCTGAGCGAGTGAGACTCCAACGCAAAAAAAAAAAAAAAGCTGAACTATTCATAGTTTTTATTTCAAAGGACTAAGTATTAAATTTGCAATGGAGAAAGCTGGCAGATCAAGTGGTGGAAGTTGTGTCTCCAGGAATGGGACCATTAGACACCATGTGAGGCTCGAGATCATGCTCTAAGGGCAACATCACTTGTGTGGATCTTTGCAAGTGTGTAATCTGAACCTGGTCAAGAAGAAACATCAGACAAACCCAAACTGAGGGACATTTTACAAAACCGATGGTTCTTTAAAAACATCAATGTCATGAAAGACAAAGAAACAGTGAAGAACTGTCCGGATTGGAGGAGACTGAGGAATCATGGCAACTACTGCCAAGGCAGTGAAGAATCCTGGATTGGCTTTTGAATCAACAAAATTGTCTTTTGCTATAAAGGACATCAGTAGTAAGAAGGGCTAAATTTGAATAAGGTCTGTAGATAGTGACATCTTTGGAGAGCCTGAAGATGAGGACAGAGTGTGAAAAACAATGAAGAAATAACAATCAGTCAAGTCAAAAAGGAATGCATATTTCTGATTTTATTGTTTTACATCAGGCTGAGCTATGCAAAAAGACAAGCTGCAAAGGGGTATAGGTCTGTGCTTTGGGTTTCCCAGAGCAACCACACATATGCAAAACAAGGTCAGTAAATGGCTTTGTGGGAGAAGTTTTGAGCCCCTGACCTCCAAGACAGAAGAATCCTCTATGCATGAGCTCAGCTCTCACCAAGACCTATCAGAAACATGGGCAGGCTCAGAAAGAGAAGGAAGAGGAGAGGGGAATATTTGGCCATTTGTGTTCTTTTAGGCTCAGGGTCCACCTCAGCAGCAGCCTCCAGAGTGCTGGCCGCTGCCCCCTCCACAGCAGCTGGAGCCCCCTCCACAGCAGCTGGAGCCCCCTCCGCAGCAGCCGGAGCCCCCTGAGGGCTGGCTGCAGCAGTCAGAGCTCTGGGGTCTGTGGCGGTGGGACCTGTGGCGCCTGTGGTGGCTCAGGCAGCAGCCACCTCCCCCAGAACTGCAGCAGCCCCCAGAGCTGGAGCCACAGCAGCCCCCAGAGCTGACACTGCAGCAGGAAGACAC
>CAUYQU010103962.1:0-49825 GCA_963574635.1 Cheracebus regulus
ACCCGTGTGGCTCCTCTGCCGGGAATCTCCCGGTCTGTGGGCAACAAAAATTCGTCGGAAAGTGCGGCGTCCACTCGTTCTCTGCGCTTTCACTGGGAGCTACATTCCTGAGCTGTTGCTACTCGGCCATCTTGGATCTCTCCCAAGACTCTTTTTCAAAAAAAAAAAAAGGAGGCACAATAAAATTTTAAAGGTTTATTTGAGCAAACAATGATTCATGAATTGGGCAGTTCCAACTAAAAAATGATTGTTGGGCTCCACTGAGAGATCACAAGGAGGAGACTTTTATAGGGAAAATGTAGAGGTAAACCAAAGCAGACATTTGATTGGTTATAATACACAGTTGCCTTATTTGGTCTTATTGGAAAGTCCCTAGTTATGTAATTATACGTTTGTTGGCTATTTCTGATTGTTTCAACTTAAGTTTTATTTTCCTTTAATAGGTATTTACAAGAAATAGCTCATTGAGTTTCACTTATGTTTGCAAATCAAGGAAAGTTGAGGTCACTTATGAGGCCTCACTGGTTTTGTCTGTTCAGGAATTCTTCATGCCTAGTCTCCATTTCAATTTACTTTAACATGTACATTTTTATAATTTTTTCTTTTATTTCTAAGGACTTAAGGGGAGAAAGAAGTTGGGGAGAGAGATTGGGAGTCTGTTTAGTTTATTCCTTTGGCCTAATCCCGAGCCTTATTAACATTGTTTTTCTTAGTTACACACAGACACACACACACACACAGAGGACATCTAAATCTTAATGCTAACTCTAAATAAAGTAATTAGATCTATGTTGTTCACTATCACAAACAGTAAACCACAACCGTTTCCATGACTTCCTCAGATTTGACAAACTTTCTGAATGATCTTCCTACCTAAGAAATAGTTGCCTGAATTCATTTTTCTCTCTGTGAGAAGCTCTAGACTGCTTAACTACAAATTGCTGCTTGTTTCTTGGGGGCCCCTGTTTCCAGTGTGTCCTTCACTGCCGCCTTCCATCTTTCCCCTCTCCCTCCCTCAGCCTGCCTTGTGGAGCCCTCACAGTCAGCATAGGACTATCACAACATTTTGAGTTCAGTATGTTTTGGTGCTTCTTTTTTTTCTCTCTAAGTGGAAACTTCAGAATTTGCATTTAGATCATGTAATATAAACCTTGTGTCAGAGTCCACAACAACACATCCAGAGCCAAACAGACAACACGATAAAAATGTGGTCCACTCAATTTACCACCACATGCATGCCACCAACACAACATGTGTACCTGCTGCACATCAGTCAGCCTTCCAGGGAAAATGTCTACAAAGCATTACTAGGTGGCTGAGTGCTTGGCGGAAATATGGAAGCCTATACCTAGGGCTCAATTTCTTTTTGGTGTCTAAGATGAACTTGACTGCTAAATTCTACCTGGTATATTCTTCCCGCTATGATATGAGCAAACCAACAAATGTATCAGTGAGTAAATACACAGTGAAAGGCAATCTAGCATAAAATTCAAAACCCAAACTCTGATTAAATTCATTTTTTTCTATTTATCAAATGTGTGATCTAAGAGAAACTATTTAACCTCTCTGTGCCTCTGTTTTCACATCTATAAGGTGGGGACAATAATGGCACCTACTTCTGAGGACTGTTACGAGGATTAAATAACTTAGTGTGTGCGATGTGCCTAGAATAGTACCTAGCATGCAGTAGGTTTCAATTAAGTGTTTGCTAATATGACTATTATATATTACTAGCAATTGCTGCTACTATCCTCAGTAGAATAGAACTAATCAGTGACAATTTTTGGAAGAAATGCATCTCTTCTGACTTTTTCCTGACTTCCCACATAGAGAACCTGGGAATGGACATCTCCACAGAGCAAACCACCTAAAGTGTGTGTAACAGATCATTGTAAGACTATTGGGCTGGTGCCCAAGTATTCTGAGGAGAAATGTCACTCTGTGTCTTTTAGGTCCCTTAGAAAATTTCAAAACAACTTCTCATGGCTCAGCAAACTCATCAATCCCAATTTCTTCGGGAACCAAGCAGCCCATAAGTTTGGAGCTGCCACAGCTAACACAATCTCCAGGCACAACTGAAAAAGCCAGGTCCCACTGCTTGGTCAGTCTGTCTCTGCCTGGGCCATGTGCAGGATCAGGTGTTACAGTTTTAGGCTCAGAAAATGGCAAATGGCCATGGGCTCACTCAAGTTGTGCTGTTTCTGGACAGAGAGTCTCTTTTACTCAATCATGGGAGTCCAGACTGATGAGGATTGGTCAGGAAGGCACTTCATAGCCAGGCCCTGCCAAGAAGTCTCCTTTCAGTACCTTATATTTATTTAACCAATATCCACTGGATACAGGATACTGTCTTAAGTGCTCGAGGAGGACGAGGGGGGATTATCAGAAATTAAAGATGGTGCTGCTTTGAGGTTATGAAAAGGAATAGGATCTATTTATGGTTCTTGGGATTGAGTGGAATAGAGAGAAGACTGACAAAGGGTTTTGTTGTTGTTTGTTTTTGCTTTTTTTCACATTGACTGGATGATTATAGTTTAAGCACATATCTCCTTGGCCTTCCCCATCTCTTCCATTTTTACAGTAGCCTCACATCCTCATTTGAGGATGCATTTGTTGGCATTCCTCTTTAGTACAACAGGTCTATTTATTACATCTTAGAAATCAATAGTCTAGTTTAAAAAAATGTCTTCTGCCTTGCTTTCCTGGAGATAATCTGTTAAAGCATGCACATGCATCGTCCACATGTGCAGCCCTGTCATTTCTTTGAACGTCACTGGACACAGACACAATCTTAACTACCAGGTAAGACTGTAAAAGCAGCTATAAGGAAAATGCTTTTCATCAGAGCATGCCAGTGCCAGGCTACAATATGTGAGTCTCCCAGAGGCTAATTATTTGCTTTCTCATCCAATCAATATTCATTAAAACATTGACAAAAGAACACATGCTGAGTAAATTAAGAAGAGAATAGAATCCCTGTGGCGGTTTTCTACCTCTCTGTTTCCCCCAAGCAGTTCATCTCTTACTTCAAACTTGCACTCAACTTAGCAGAACGAAAGCCCTGCAAAGAATCAAACCACCAATTTTTAGAAAGCAATTTAGTGACCACTAGGACCTCGGGGTCTTTACACCCTACCACACAAAGCACAGTATCAAATTATTCCTGTGTTTCAAACAAAACAATTGTCACCCCAAAAGGAATTCTGATCAATATAAATGTCCCCTTCTCGTTATACTTCCAGGGATGCTTTTGTGCCTTTTGTGTATCAGCGTCCCAGACAGCTCTCAGCCCTGGGCAGTGCAGAATGGGGAAAAGCATGTTAACAAAGAGAGGGGCAGGAGGTGGCTGTGCTCTCAGCCACAGGAAAGGCTTTCTGGTCCAGGCCAGACGCAGGGGACCTGCCCGTGAGAATGCGGTCATTTTCTCAAAAACAAACAAGCAAGAAGCAACAACCACCAAAACACCTCTGAGAGTCTAAGGAGGAAAGGAACCAAGAATGAGATGTTGTGGCGAAGTGCCAGCTTTAGTCCTGTGAGATCACAACTCATTTAGGGACTCTGCAGGATTTAGTTTTCAGCTTTTTCTCTGGCATCCTCCCTTTGCCAGCTCCTTAACAGAACACGTGAGCTGGTCTCAGAGAAAAGGCATGGCCTCCACCTTCTAAAGCAGTGCTGTCCGGCACAAGCCAATGAGGACCACATATGTAATTTCCACACTTCTAATAGCCATGTATTTAAAAGTAAAAAGAACTGGCAAAAATCAAATCTAACACCTTTCAATCCAACATATCTAAAATATTTCAATGTATGAACAACATCAAAATTATTCATTTGTTTCATTCTATGTCTTGGACAATGCACTTACTGAGGCTCTTAGCCCCATGGAGAGACCTGTCCCTGTGCCCAGGGAGTTTGCAGTCTGAAGAGAGGGTGGAAATTTGAGGACCATCTGTCTGTGAGTTACTCTTGTTCCGAAGGCCTATTCTGGAAAAAGAGGTAGCATAGATTCCTTATTGAAGGTCCAGGCTCTGAAGTCAGATCGCAGATCCTCAAATATAGCTAGGCTACTTTGAGCAACTGGCTGAATCTCTCTAAGCTTCAGATTCTTCACCTCACAAGTTGTTTTGAGGCCTGGCCATAAAAATCAATGGAAAAATATGATCTCTAATTACATAAATTATGAATTCTTTATCATTGATACAGTTATTAAGAACTTGGCATAGTCTCTGGTCTCTAAGTCTTTAAAAAGGAATATTTCTAATTTATCACTGACTGACAAAGCCCTATGATAAGAGAGAAAGAGAAAGTTAGCTAATTAGTTAGTCAGTTGAATAGAGAAAGAAAGAGAAAGTGGAGATGGGAAATAGAATAGCCAGGAAAACAGGATTCCTCATAGGCAGAGGCCCAGACACTCAATTTGCCTTGCCCCGTGTCTGAAAACACTGAAGAAAGGCGAAAGTCAGTATTTAATAAGTGGAGACATTTCCCAACTATCATGTGGCTGGGACCAGAATGGCCAGCCTCTTTGGGTCATATTGATCCAGAGGAAAATCCCATGGCTTCTGGAAAAGAGGAGGGAGGTTAGCAGGAGAGCAGGGGTCAGCAAATGTTTCGGGGGCACTGAATAACCTTTCTCTCCCCCGAGCAGCAGAGCTGTCCTCATGATACAGTTCTTCCCTGTCAGGATTTCCTGGTCACAGTATTTCTTCTCAATACTATGTTTGTGATTAAAAACATGGAGTGAATTAGGATAGCAATGGAAGGAGACATAAAGTCTCCGGGGTTACAGGACCTCAGTCTGAAGTCCCATCCAACCCTGGAAACCACTTTCTATGTGTTCCAACAGGTCCCTTGCCCTCTGTGTGGCCATTAGTGCAGGTGAGCTCTTTAGTTGACAAGGTAGCCTACAGCTCTACATGTTAGAAAGATTCCCCTTGTATGGAGCCAAAATGTGATTTTCCTTTCCATTCCAGCTCACTCTTGGCCTGAGCTTTGCTCTCTGAACATGGCTAATATCTCTTTTATAGGACAATTTCAAATATGTGAAGGCAGTTAAGACATCTCCCCTGGCTTCTGTGTGTGTATGCCAAACTAAACAACATTGCTTTCTTTAATCCACGTCTCACTGACTTGAGGTATCCAGGCTGCTTTCCCTGCATGGAATGGCCTACATTTTTGGAATGTCCTTTTAAATGACGATGCAGTGTGGAACATTCTCCTCCCAATGCATGCTGAGCAGTACCCAGGACTATTGTTTGGGACATGCAGCTTGTCAGCCCCGTTGCATGTCCGCCTCACCATCCTGCTAGCTGATCATGGTCAATATTGCCTGTTCTCCTTCCACAGTGTCTTCCCCCACACGCCCAAGCCCCACTCCATCTCTGCCTCAGCCCAGAACCTCCTCATTGTTCACCTGGATTACTGACGTGGTCTCCAACTGGCTTTACTACCTCCAGTCTCTCACCTCTGCAATGCCTCTTTCACCTTGTTGCTAGATTGTTCCTTCTAGTTCATAAATCAGTCCTTGTCACACCCTTGTACAGACACAATCCCAAGTCCCTATCACCTTCAGAATAAGTCTTGACTTCATAGTCCAGCATCAGAAGCTCTCAGTGATTGAGCTTTCCCCTATTTTCTTGGCCTCATTGTCCTTGACACCCTTCCAGCCATGCCTAACCCTCTGCCATTCTCCTCAGCCTCAGATATTTCACATTTACTCCCTCGTGGTAGAAGGCCTTTTGTCATACTTCAAAGCTCAGATAAAACGTAATTTCTCCAGGATGCCTTAAATGATCTCCTTGGAAAACCAGCAGCTTATTAGTTCTATTTCCTTATTGGGTCACTCATTTACAATTTTTTTATTTTGCTCTTTTCTCTTCTCTTTTCAGGTAGACACTGTCCCTGTACTCAAGGGAGTTTTGATGTGATAAGACAAAAAACCCACAAAAAGCGATCAGAGTCATGAATGCTCTAAAAGCGGATGGCTATGGGATCCTGAGGCATGGGGGTGAGAGCATGACCCAGAGAACAAGACTTGAAAGCTAAGTCCTGACATGAGTGGGAGCTCCAGGCAGAGGGACTTACCTGTCAAATAGCCATATATTGAGTGAGATCATGGGCCACTTAGAGAAAGGAATATTTAACTTTGTGGCTGCTTCCTAGCATGAAAGGTGGGGCATGGTGGGGATCAATCTGGACAGACTGGCCAAGGCCAGGTGAGACAGGAGCTTGCAAGATATGTTTTAGAATGTGGCCCTTATCTTGAGGACAGTGGGGAGTCTGTGAAGGGTTTAAGCAGGGCAATGACATGACATGACATGACATGTCATACTGAGAATTTGAGCTTAGAAATTCCATTACAGTTGGGAAAATTGGCTAGCCACATGCAGAAAATTAAAACTGGACCCCTTCCTTACACCTTATACAAAAATTAACTCAAGATGGATTAAAGACTTAAACATAAGACCTAAAACCATAAAAAACCCTAGAAGAAAACCTAGGCAATATCAATCAGGACATAGGCATGGGCAAAGACTTCATGACTAAAACACCAAAAGCAATTGAAACAAAAGCCAAAATTGTCAGATGGAATCTAATTAAACTAAAGAGCTTCTGCACAGCTAAAGGAATATCATCAGAGTGAACAGGCAACCTACAGAATGGAAGAAAAATCTTGCAATTTATCCATCTGACAAAAGGCTAATATCCAGAATCTACAAGGAACTAAAACAAATTTACAAGGGAAAAAAAACCCATCAAAAGTGGGTGAAGAATATGAACAGATAGTTCTCAAAAGAAGACATTTATGCGGCCAACAAACATATGAAAAAAAAAAAAGCTCATCATCACTGTCATTAGAAAAATGCAAATCAAAACCACAATGAGATACCATCTCACACCAATTAGAATGGCAATCATTAAGAAGTCAGGAAACAATAGATGCTGGAGAGGATGTGGAGAAATAGGAAGGCTTTTCATTGTTGGTGGGAGTGAAAATTAGTTCCACCATTGTGGAAGACAGTGTGGTGATTCCTCAAGGATCTAGAAATAGAAATACCATTTGATTCAGCAATCCCATTACTGGGTGTATACCCAAAGGATTATAAAACATTCTATTATAAAGACACATGCACACATATGTTTATTGCAGCACTGTTCACAATAGCAAAGACCTGAAAACAACCCAAATGCCCATCAATGATAGACTGGATAAAGAAAATGTGGCACGTATATACCATGGAATACTATGCAGCCATAAAAAAAGAATGAATTCATGTCCTTTGCAGGGACATGGATGAATTTGGAAACCATCATTCTCAGCAAACTGACACAAGAACAGAAAACCAAACATCACATGTTCTCACTCATAACTGGGAGTTGAACAATGAGGACACATGGACACAGGGAGGAGAACATCTCACACTGGGGCCTGTCAGGAGTTGGAGGGCTAGGGGAGGGATAGCACTGTAAGAAATTCCTGATGTAGATGACGGGTCGATGGGTACAACAAATCACCACGGCATGTGTATACCTATGTAACAAACCTGCATATTCTGCACATGTATCCCAGAACTTAAAAGTATAATAAAAAAAAATGCGATATCCATCCCCTCAAGTATTTTTGTAAAAATCCCATTACAGTAACAGTGTGGAGAAAAGATGAGAGCCAGTTTGCAGTGGAGGCAGGGGAATCTATTATGAAACTGAAACAAAACCACGGATACGGCAGCCAGTGCAAAGACTGGTGAAGAGACTCAAAAAATACTAAGGAAGTAGAAACCTCAAATTTGACAAACCTGAGTACAAACAGAAGAGAAGGATAAATGCTGAATTTCTGGGTCTCTATTTAGCTTTTACTTCATTTTGTCTTGTTTTATCAAACTCTCCCCACAAAGAGGTAGCACTACTCTCAGCAAAAGCTCAAGTCCCTGATACCAGGAATAATCTCTCAATTAGCTATAGATGCTTAGCAATGCCCACAGTGATAGCTTGTCCAAGTAAGGTCTTAGTAAGCATTTACTAAATTTCATAAAACTCCATGGCACAGCATCAGAAGCTGAATTTATGATCAGATAGCACACTTATTTTTTCAAAGAAATACTTTTGAGCTGGGTGCGATGGCTCATGGCTGTGATCCCAGCACTTTGGGAGACCAAGGCGGGTGGGCAGATTACCTGAGGTCAGGAGTTCAAGACCAGCCTGGCCAACATGGTGAAACCTCTTCTCTACTAAAAATGAAGAAATTAGTGTGGTGGTGGGTGCCTGTAACCCCAAATACTCAGGAGGCTGAGACAGGAGAATTGCTTGAACCTGGGAGGCAGGGGTTGTAGTGAGCTGAGATTGTGTCACACTCCAGCGTGGGTGACAGAGCAAGATTTTGTTTCAAAAAAAAAAAAAAGAAAGAAATACTTCTGTAAGAAGACCACTTTGAGAAAGACCTACAGTTGTGTCATTCCATGAGCACCCATCCATTTTTCATCCCATGACTATTTACCGAGTGTCTTCCACATGACAGGCATTGCCTTAGATGTAGATAATACAGTGTAAATAAGCTTCCTGCCTCACCAGAGCTCATTCTTCTGGGAAGACAAACATAAGTAAATTATTAAAATAAAATATGAATTCACATAGGTGTAACTGCTAAGGGGAAAAAATGGAGTAAGAAGTGAAACAACCAAGGAAATAATAATTACCTGAAAAACGGGATAGGAAGAAGAAGAAATACATGGGAAGAGTATTCTAGGCAGAGGGAACAGGAAAGTGTGGACAGTTGTATGTCTAGAACTTAAAGAGCAAGGAAAGAAAGTGCCTGTGGATGAGCTCAGAAAGAGGGGCAGCTCATTCAGGGTCATGAAACAGAGTGTGGATGTTTACCAGGAGACTGACGTGATCTGCTATGGAGATATTTTTTTCTCCCTTAAAGGTTGTCACAAGCCTGTACCTCATATTCTCGGAGAAAACAAGAGTAGTTTTCCATAACTTTGCCTCTCCCAAGAATGTTCCCCAGGGAACGAGCTAAACCATGTGGTGTGAGCTTCATTCAGTACAGTTTCACCTGGGCTTTGCTCCAGCGTCTTTAGCAATATTATTTATTATTGATCCAGGTATGAGATTGGAAGCAGCACTGCAACCAACAGGAGGAGCTGAGCCTAACAATGAACAAAGCCTCTGTTGTGTGCCCGATAGGTACGGATCCTTTACCTCTGTTACCTGCTCTCCTTGGAGCATGAGGACCAGGGACGTAGGCTTGAGCAGGACAGAAGCAACTAAGCCTTCCATGACCGGAATACTTTACCGAGAAAAAGAGAAGGAGGCTGGCACACTGGCAGTGCCAGATGGTGGCAAAAGGGCAAAGCAGGTGATGAGTCTGAGGTTGAAAGAATGGGGACATGGAGGCCAAGGAGAAAATTTGGCCTTGAGCCTGTTACAACGAGATAGCAGCTTAGCGTCGAAATCACAGCTGTGGGACATTTATCTCTTCTGATTTACCAAGAAGAAATCAAGGCAATCACTTCTGAACTGAAGAAAAAGATAAAATAAACAAGGAGAAAAAAATAAACAATAATTGAAGTTAGACTATAAAATGAAAGTACACACAGCAAACCCCATGTTCCAGCAGGTCTTCTCTACACCTTGAGAAGCCAAGAGAACTTCTTAGGACAAGAAAAAGAGACGTAAAACTGGAACTTATATAAAGAAGAAAAATATCAATGGCAAATGGGGCTCTGGTTAGCAAGTTTTTTTTTATTTTCTCCTGTGAAAATGAACACACATGAGGCCTTGTTACAGTGTTTCAGTCACTGCCATTCTCCCTCTGTCCTGACTCTCTCCCTGAAAACACAGAAAAACATGCCCTAGCCTTAGAAGAAGCCTGTTTTTAATTATCTCTAGATTCAGAGATGATTGTTCTTTCTGTTTTTATAAATGTGGTTGAGGCTATACCATAATCGGGTCTTGGGCTCTTTTGTCCAGTCACTAGAATTTCATCAATGCCCTCACAGTCAAATGGCGCCCATGTGTTAGTGATCGCACAGATGCACCATTGTAATGCTTCATTATCGTTTTCCTTGGAGGGGGAGGTAGGAGGGGGATCTTTCACAGGTTCCAACATGTACAAAACACTGCTGTCAGAATTTTACCCACAGTAGTAGCCTGAGCATGTCATTCTAATCACAGGGGATCCATATTGGCTCCTTGTCAAATGTTGAATTGATTTGAAAATTGCTTTGATGACTTATATATTCAGCGCACAGTTTGGGGCCTCTGTTTATCTCTCCATATGAGCCTAGTCGCAGCTTGAAAGCATTTGAAACTTGTTCTATCGGCCATTTAAAAATATAGGTTTAAGTCACATGGAGCATGTGCTTTTGGTTGCTGTTGCAGAGTCTCACATTTGGAGTTCATTCCTGGCTGGCCTCCAACGCGCTGAATGAATAGATCTATTTAAGATGAAATTTCAGTTTTATCTTTACACAGAATGCTTTTGAATTAACCACATACATAAGTTGTGCATAATTTTATTTGGGCTTATATAGCACATAAGAGCTTGAAGGAAGAGAAGAGGAAAGGAAAACAAAAACATCACCTGATCTACTGGTTAAATTGGTCACATGTTACCTATTTTACCTTCCAAGTTCAGTCAGGTGTTTCTGGCAGCAGGAGGTCTGATTTTTGCCCAAATCTCTCACCAGGACAGAGAAGAAAATCTTGCCAACATAGAGTGAAAAGTCAGAATTGGACTAGAAAGACTAGATTTTTGTTTACCTAGGAACTGATTAATAAAAGGAAGGAGGAGGAGGAAACTGAAATAAAAACCGGGAGGAAATCTGAACTGCACGTCTAAATGAATGCCTAAGCTTTCCTGTTATGTGTTAGATTCGAGGATGACAATTAGTTGAAATTAGAAAAATGGAAAGTAAGACAGGAATATGATAGCCTAAAAAACCGGAGTCCTCACAATTCTACTTGTCCTGTTGGGACTGGCTGAGTTCTTGCACAGTTTTCCCCAGGGTGGGTGCAACACAGAATTCCTCATGCTTATTAACGTGTTTGATGGATTAAACTGAAATCTAACCTTGGATATCCATTACATTGCAAGATGCATGTTTAATACACATGGACTTAGTAGAAAATGTTTATGATGGGAGGCAGAGATGAGTCAAGCTGCTTTTTAAAATTCATAAGGTTAAAGCTTATGTTACCCAAGGTCTATAGAAAGCTAATGAGTTCACTTTCTGACGATGCTTAGTTCTTGTCTACACTGAGAAGAAGTCAGTTGTTTCAATTCTGCCTCCAGAGGAAATACAAAAATACTCTTAAGCATAAGGACATTTGTGTTGCACCCACCCTGGGGAGAACTGTGCAAGAAATGGCCAGTCACATGGGACAAATAGAACGCTCAGGACTCTGGTTTTCCAGAGTATCACATTCCTACCTTACATTCCATTTTCCAAATTTCCACTAATTATCATCCTCACTAATCTAACACATAGCATTAAAGCTTAGCCATTCATTTAGATCTACAGTTTGGAACTCCATGGTTGTACAATGATAACAAACAAGGCCTGAATTAGCATTCTTCACTGCCTTCCAAGGTTCACTGCCCACTGGGGAAGAGGCAGAAGACGTGATATATCATAGCTAATCCTGGCCATATTCTATCAATACCATAATTTTGTTTTCCAAAACACAGGATCTAAATGATGAATTTAACAAAGAAAGGTACACTAAATCCAGGTCAGCTGAGCAAGGGTACAAGGACTGCTGAACTTTTCACAGCTCTAAGGTCACCGATTCTGGTCATAAAGGGTTAGCACTTATGTTAAAGGCAAAATGTGATCAGCTTGTCTGGGCCAGTCAGCATATTTCAGAGTAATGGTTTTGAGTCCAAAGATCAGAAATGGATTTTCAGTGAAGCTAATGGCATTTAAATTTCACGGCTCTTCACTTTACGCAGGCCCTAAAAAGGGCCCTACCTATGTGTTCTTTTTGTCATGTCATTATAAAACTTCTAAAAGCAAGATCGTTCTATTAGCATGGATGGAGACTATTCCCTTCCACTTTGACCTGGCCTCCATCACATTTCCACTCATGTTGGGAGGAGGCAGCATGGCCACATGCATTTTCAGTATCTGATAGGCGATGTTGAGTTGGGGATTCCCTGGTTGGGGTTGCATGTGATACGTTTATGTGGTTTGCAGTGACTTCTGTGTGTAGTTTTCACTAGTCATCCTCAGTTAACAATTTCAGGAATAGTCCTAGCACCCACAGTGACAACTCACCCAGTGTTGGGACAGGAAGATACAAGTCCTGAAGTCATATTGTGATAGAAGCTTGTTCCACAGTGCCCTGCACCAAAAGTTTGTGGGTGGTAAAAGAGAAAAGTTTTTTTTCAATGTGTGGAGGTAAAAGCCACCTTGATGTTTTTTTTCTGGATTCATGATGTGTGTGATAATTGACACATTTTAAATATATTATTTATTGCTTCCTTTCTCATTCTAAATAAATATTTATTTTCATACCTTATTTATATATGTAATTGTGCATTAGTTTTCCTAAAGAGTTATAAAAACCTGGAGTCATCCCTGCTAATGACTCCAAGGGCTGGACAGAGTACTCTCTTAAAGAAACTGTGACAATCTATCATATACACTTGGTTAAATTCATATAATCCAGTCAGGCACAGTGGCTCATGCCTGTAATTCCAGCACTTTGGGAGGCCAAGGCTGGCAGATTGCTTGAGCTCAGTAGTTTGAGACTAGCTTGCGCAACATGGTGAAACCCTATCTCTACTAAAAAAATGCAGAAAAAATTAGCTGGGTGTAGTGGCACGCACCTGTGGTCCCAACTACTCAGGAGGCTGAGGTGGAAGAATGGCCTGAGCCCTGAAGTTGAGGATGCAGTGAGCTGAGATCATGCTACTACACTCTAGCATGGGTGATACATTGTGACCCTGTCGTAAAAAAAAAAAAAAAAAAAAAAAACCCTCATATTATCACTGTACTTCATTTATGAGATATCAAATCCAGAAGCCCCTATCACCTCAAATCTCTATTTGTGTTCTTCCAAGATGCCAATCTCCTAGTGCCTTAAAGGATGGAACTAGGAAACAAAAATCAAGCTCGACATGATTGACTTAATTGTTCGAACACATTCCATCTTATTCTATTAAGGCATGGAGTATTCTTTTGCACAAAAACAAGGCTTTGCTTAGTGCTCAAGTTAGTTAAATATTATTTCTCAACCTCTCTGCTTCTTTCACAGCCCATCAATATACCATATGCCAAAGGGTGTTAATTAATAAAAGAATAATTAGCTAATGGAATGTGGCGTGATGTCAGGACCTATTACCACACATACTTCCTTCTGCTGTACAAAGCACTATTGAACACTGGAGTCCCAAACAGTTAAAGTCCATCAAATGAGTTAAAGTAAGGTACTTTCAGTATAGGTAGGCTGTTTACATATTTATACTTACATAAAGTTACAGCATACTGAAGACAATTCAAGAGAAAAAAACCTAACAACTTTGAAAGAGTAAAGACTAGGTAAGTCTAAATCACGTATACTAAAACTGTCAGAAAGTATCTGGATATACAAAGTACTTTTAAGTGTGCATGCATTATATCCATACTTCACACCATTGATGTTATGTATGTGTCAGCAACCAGGTATAAACACACCTTCTCTGAGATGACTTGTCAACTATTAGTTGAGTCAAATTTAATCCTGTATTCAAAACCATCAGACTGAAAGCTTAATAAAACTTTACCAACACAACAAAAACAGGAAAGCTTTCCCAGAAAGTTTCTCAAACTATAAAAAGCATTTTACGGCAGCCAGTCTTTAAGATGGTTACCACTGATCCTTCCTGGCATCCACACTTCTGGATAGTCCCCTCCCACATCACATTAGATTTGGTCTATGTGACAAAAGAATATGGCAGAAGTGATGGTATGTCACTTTTGAAGTTAGGTTATAAAAGACGGCCACTGGCCTTGGTACTCGCTTGCTTGCTTGCACAAACTCTCTCTCTCTCCCTCTCCTCCACCCCCTTTCCTCAATGCTCTTTGGGAGGTTGCCATATTGTGAGCTGCCCTATGGAGAGGTCTATATGGTAGGGAAACGGACGCCTCCAGCCAACAGCCAACAAGGAACTGAAACCAACCTCCACATGAGGGTATTTAGAAGTAGACAAAGGAGGTTTGACTGGTTCACCCCCACAGCACCAAGCCCCAACCTCAGTAACCTATCATGTAAAAGGCATATTTCTATGACCTCACAGAGATGAGAAAAGCCTGTGTGTATGCTTGAAACTGAAAGAGTCACATGCTGAAGAAATAATCACCTCCCTTGTTCAACCAAAACACAAACAAGTGCACTTAGAGGCCATGAGAATGCGGTAGAGTGCTGACAGAACTATCAGTGGTTTTTTTCTTTTTCTTTTTCTTTTTCAGTTTCAAGCTCATCATGTCTTCCTAATCCCAGAGAAAAGCCCAAGCTCAAGCCTCACATTTTAGAGGCACATTTAAATCACATTGTACTAAATTTCTTACAGTAGAATTATTTGAATATGACTTTGCATTCGCTGTGCATTTAGAGTATTTCTGATAAGTCAATTCGTGCATTTTTCAGAAACTGTTAACTTATGCAATATATCAAGTAAGAAAAGCATTTTTTAACGTACCAAGGAAATAAAATAGGAAACATTCAATTCTGAAAGTTCCCAAGGTCAAGGTCAATAGCTGCTATTTCACTGATATTTTGGGATGCTGATCCTATAGACAAGAAGTCAATCTTTCAAACACAAAACTTCGGAGAGAAGCGGAGTAGATTTCCAGATTTCCAAGTGTCTATGCTCTTTTTATCCCCCTTTATTTTTCCCATGCGAGCCTCTCATTTGTGACTTTTCTACAGCCATTTTTTTGGGAGGGAAGAGACTAGGTCTATTTCATTTCTGAATCTCCCTCACAGTGCTTATTACAATGGAAGTGTACACCAGGCACACAAAATGGTTGAATTTTAAGCAATCCATTCCTTTCCGGGCAAAACTCTAATGCAATTTTATGAAAGAGACCAATAGACAGTGAAATAAAATATGCCTAATGTTTAAGAATGCAAGACAAGTAATACATAGATAGGCACATTGTAATATCCTCCTAATGAAATCTTGCTTGATTCAAAGATGAAGTATACTCAGTATACTAAACAAGAGCTGTTGTGTGACCCAGCAATGTTAAGATCCAAACAATATATAGATTCTTTCACTCCACTCATCTGCAGGAACAACATGGGGATTTTTCTGATTCCATATAAATCACCAATCTTTGCACATTTTAAACAATTAAAACAAGAAAAGAACTATAGTTGTGTATGTAATGATGGGTAATAGTGAGTAATTATTCCCATGTTATGTTCCCACTAAAAATGTTCTTCCATGAAGAATTAATTGCTACCCAAGAATCCTGGAATTTGTCTCATAACAATATTCAGAAATTTGCTCAGTCTTCCAGGAGCTAGTATTTGTCATAACCTCTCATTCTAGGCAACCAGGAAATAGAACTTTATTTACAGAGTTAAAAAAGGAACTGCAAAAAATAATTACTGCCAGAAATCTAAAAATAGTTTTTACTCCTAATTACTATAAAAATAATACAGGGAAATGTTGGAGCTCTATTTTCCAGTACTTCCTGGCCATGCAAATGTCAAAGTGTCACTTGGCAACAGTTGGACAAACGACAGAGTTTTGTGTCAAACAAGACAAAGCAACTGGCAATCCCTGGGATGCCCTCAGCAGAGGGTGGGGGATTGGCAGCTCCTTTATGAACAAGATTATTATCTGTATCCTACCCTGGCCCTTTTATTTTTTTGCTTTCCCCAAAAGCCACTGGTTAATTTCCCATCAGACTGAATTGAGAGAAAACAGTCTCGAGTACTGAATAAGCATCTGGTCATAACACAGAACTATTGTGTCAGTGAGTCGGCACCTTTCTAAAACTGAGCTTGATCAAGGAAGCAAGCAGTCTAGAAGAACTTTGGTGATCAACAACATCTGTCACTAACAGATATTTCCAATTGCTCTGAAGTTCCTATCTGTGATATAGTTCCCACATCACTAATAAGTTCAATCTGACTTTGTTAAAATAATACTATTCTATGGAATCGGACACAGAGTACATATTGCCCAGCAGAACGAATGGCTTCTGTTTGAATCTCACTGTACTGTGAATATCCCTGGGTGAGTAACTTAATCTAATTTCAGCTGTGGTATAAAGGAAAAAACAATGGAACTTATCTCATGAGGTGGCTCCAAGAATTAGAAGAGGCAATGAGTATTTAACACAGATGGCACGGTACCCAGCATAAAGTGAGTGCTTAGTAATTTTTAGTCCTCATTAGTTTAGGCATTGTTTTTCAGCCTTATTTCTGTTGTTAATATTATTTCTATTATAAAACTATGAGGTCTGATTTCCTAAAATGAATGTCTAGCAGCACAATCACATGATAAAATGTAACTGTTGTCCGTGAATTAAAAAGCAACATTATTAAAAAGCACATTTATCAAACCAATACACATGTATAGTATGTACATATGGGTAAGATGTGTGCAGAAGAGAGACGCTATGAGCTTCAGACTCTTCTCTGGAATCAGACACAAAGTACATATTGCCCAGCAGAACGAACGGCTTCTGTTTGAATCTCACTGTACTGCATATATCCCTGGGCAAGTAGACCAGGAATGTGCACTCTTTTGTCCCATGTGAGTCACCAAGCTGTTTCTTCCTATATATTCTACATATTGATATTTTATATCAGCTCTTAAAACATATTCCAACCTCTTCTTAAATTCATACTCTTATACTCTGTGTAGTAATTCTCAACTTCTTCAGTGATAAAATTCACAGCATAAGTGATGAGAAGAACTTTGAGAAATTTATCTCCACTCCAAAGAACAAAATCATAGTCAGCAGGGATTCTATAATTTACTCATGTCCTTATTCAAATTAAAATATGAGGACACCAATAAGAGTAATCCAGGAAAGCTGTAGGCTAACTAACTCTTTCAAAAAAAAAAAAAAAAAGTGAGCTCTGAAACAAAGTCTTTCTCATAAAAGCAAAATTCCCACAGGGCGAGTCAGCTGATTGGTTTAGAATGGAGTGCAGAGTTTAATCCAGTGACAAACTACATCACATCTAAATCACATCAGGATCCCTCTAACTGACTATAAAAGGAATCTAAGAGGATGCCATCACTGCTGCTTTCCTAAAGCTCTTACTTCTACATGCTAGAGATATCATTCCATAAAATAAATAAATTATACTGGTAACTCTTTGAATTTGGATTTGCATTTTGTCAATTGCCTAAAAAAAAAAAAAAATAGCCCTCTCTTCTTTTCCCAAGATCAGGAAATAATCCAGGCCTTTGGTGAAATAATAAGAGACAACATACTTTGAAAGAGGATTGTCAGTAATGCAAACGTCAACTTTCATCTGTTTCCAGCTTAGCAAAAATAAACCGAATAATTAGGGTGTTTGAGGTTCTTATATAACGGAAGGACTATATTAGTGGGTAGGATTCGTCTGACCATGGTTTAAAAAAAAAAAGGAAGAAGAAGAAAAATGAAGGAATTGCCATCTATGGAAGGTCTGCTATGTGTCAAGCATCAGCAGTTAATGGGGACTAAGTCAATTAATCATCATAACAATCCAAAGATGAGAGTATTGTGGTCCCCGTCCCATTTTAGGAATGATGAAAGAAACTGATGTTCAAAAAACTGAATTGACTTTTCCAGAGTCCTATAGTCACTAGTGACTAGTCAACCAACAGAGTCCAAAACCCATTTTGTTCTTTGCTCTATAACATTAATCTGTAAATGGACAAAGTTATTTCACACACACACATGCAGAAATTAACTTTTAAGGTAGTTTTTAAAATTATTAACTTGGATGTTGGGAGCTCAAAATGCATTTTGGTATAGAAATAATGTTGCAAATGGTGGTTAGACTCATAGACTAGTTTACAAATGAGTAACAAAACCAGGATTGCACAAAAGTGTTTAGTTACTATTGCATAATTGTGGGCTATTCTGTTTTTCATTTTCTTGGAATAGGTGCTCAAATTGGTAGGAGAAGGAAGGTGAAGAATTGCAATTTATGACTCTAGATATTATTCAGAAAGTATTTGGTTGCAAGGAAGAAAAACTCATTTAAATTTGCTTAAATAAAAAAAGGAGGAACACAGGAACCGAGACCTGGGACAGAAAAGCTGTCAGGAGCTAGTATTTTATGCCCCAGCTCTGATGATTCATTTCTCACCTATACTCTGTTCTGTGAGGTTGCTTCTTTCTTCTCTCTCTGAGGATAATTTTCTCTGACTCTCCACACTAAGGGCAGAAAATGCCCTGTTTATAACAGGTCTCAGTTAAAATACATTTTAACAGAAAATCTCGGAGTCAGTTTGCAGAAATTCTTTGGAAATATCTGGTTCACTAGAAAGTTGCATCTCTTTTCTGCTCCTACAGCAGAAAGGGGCTCTCCAAACTCTCAGAGCATATGCCAGAGTCTCCACTGCCCTGGGTCTCAGACCCATCCCACACCATCACCAGTGTCTCCCCAGAGCCCTAGTCCCACATTTGCTGGCCAGCAACTTCCTTCGTTCTTAGTTCTTCTGTTGCTGCCACTTCTTTTTCACTGACTCACCAACTGGCAAGACTTTGGAAGAGTTGTTAGCTAAAAGAGTTTGGAGCAAGAGGTTTTGGCGTGGAGAGTTCTGGCAGCACCCACAGATCTCTTGGAGGGGTCCCTGAGAGATAAAGCTCCAAATGTAGTAGTCTGAGGGCAGATTTAGAAATAGCCTTTTCTCAGTTTTATTTCAGACTCTTCCACCAGAAATGGGATCTTGGACAAGTCACCTCTTTCCTTTAGACCTCAGTTTAAAAGTGAGAAGATCTCAGTAGATGATCCTTAAAGTGTACAGTTCCTTGATTGAGACTTGGCTATTCCTCCATTTATTGTAACTTGAGGTCCATAAAACTATATTTGATATTTATGCTCTACTTAACCTCAGACAGATTGAGCATCCAAAACTTTTTGAATGCTGACATGACACCACATTTGGAAAATTCCACACTGGAGTGCTTAACACAAACTCGGTTTCATACACAAAATTATTTTAAATATTTTATAAAAATACCTTCATACATACCTGTATTTTATACAAGTATGCTTTGTATATAGGGTGTATATGAAACATAAGACGTATCATGTTTAGACTTGGATGCCTGCCACAAGATATCTCATTATATATATGCAAATATTCCAACATATAAAAAAACAGAAATCTGAAATACTTTTAGTCTAAACATTTTGGATAAGGGATACTCATCCTGTATTATGAATAACTTTACCTGCATACTTGTGAATATGCTTATTTTCCGTTCTTCAAAAATTGCAGTCCATCAAAAAGGTTGGGTTGTTAAGAGCTCTTCATTGATACGAGTGATCATTTATTCATTTGTTCTTCCAACCAGTGCTTAGTGAGCACCTCTGCCAGACAGGATGGAAGGCCCTCAAATGAAGCTGAACTGAGTTGGAGAGAGAAAACTGATTACCATGAAATAACCACAGGGAATACGATTAGCTTCTATGAGGGCTAACCATTATGGCAGGAGAACAGGGAAGACATGTCAGTGACGATGTTTGTCCAGTTCCTAAGTGTGGCTGAGAAGGCTGGGGAATCCTTACCACAGCACCTTCACTCATACTCTGGAGAGTTCATATCACAGAGATATGTACTAAAGATGTGCATTCGGGAATTTAGGGGTGGGGGTGTTGATGGTTGGTTGACTCCCATCTTCCAGTTCTGATTTTCTTGCTTGAAATGGGGAGGGATGTGGCTGAGAGAATAAGGGTGTCAGGCAGCTGCCTTTCATTATGCCAAAGCATAGCTATAACAAGAACAAATTCACCTAAGTCCTAGGCCACTGGCCTAAGACCTTTGCAGGGTCTTCCCTGTCATTTTATTAACGCCCAGTACCAGCATCACCACTAACCCAATGACAGTAATGTGCGTTTTACAAGACCGAATGTACGGTCCCCACCTGTCATTGCTGTACTCTAGATGAATATTTCAAAAGGATGGATGGGGTGAGACGGGGATCAGGGTAAATAGGGAAATGTGAAGTATAAAGCCACCACAGGAGTCCCACAGGCAAGAAAATACTCTGAACTCCCACCAAATCACAAGAAGGGTGATCTGTCAGGCTCTGCATGTCTTTCCAAACATCTTCATGTCCTTGTCTTCTCTCCATTTCCATCCTGCCATCTCAACTCGTTCACAATCCTGGGAGACCAGGGTTCCCAGCTGGTCTCCTCGAGGCAATGCCCTCTATTCTTCAATCCTATTTGCAAAATGTTGTTAGATTATCTTCTCCTAATTGATTCCACTACATCATTCTCTCAGAAACCTGTTTTAGTCTACATCAAATGCCCAGGCCTAGCATTTGAAGACTCCTAGTCTCCATTCCAGTCAAACTGGTCTCACTCCCTCACACGGCATGCTCATTCCTGCCTCTCTGCCATACTCCTCTGCTTGAATACTTGACTTCCTTCCCATTGCTAGCTTGAATCTTTCAGTCCTTCAAGATTGATCAAGTTCCATTCTCTTCATGACAATTGACTGTGACCACTCTGGCCTTTCTCAATGGATGGACCCTTTGCTGAAGGCCTACAATGCTGGGTTCAACAATATTGCAAGTAATGATACGTTTGAATACCTTTGCATCTTATCTCCCTAGCTGGACTATCAGTACCTGGCACTGTACCTGTCACACAGGCTTTATAGGTTTTTAATAAACAAAAGACTGAATGATTGTACCGGCTATCTTCTTCATATTTTTTATCTCTCATATAACAAGTTACCCAAGCCAATGTCAATATTTTATCCAAAAGCATTTGTTAAATAGTTCCAATTGTAGTCCATGAAGGAGTCCTGACATAATAATAATAATGCCACTGTAATAATAATAACATAGGAAACTCCACACCTTAGCACAGCAGGACACATGAGTAAGAATACAATATCAAAATATAAATGGTCAACTGAAAACTCTGAATAAGTAAAAGGTGATAAGACAGTTGTCACGTGAAGGGCAAAGGCTCAGGTAGGGAAATGCAATTTAAGATGGCAGACAGAACAAAAAGTGTGATTGGATCAATAATGAAGATGAACATTAAGAAACTTGTCCATATTCCAGCTCAGAAAAGGCCAGCAATAGGGAAAACGGGCACAAAATGTACATATAATCTGATACGTGTTTAAGTCTGTCCCCAAAATATGAGTATGTGCCTGTCAGAGATAGAACAGGAAGGTGAGAATTTGGTTGTTAATTTGCTGACTATAACTCCAATTATCTGAATATATACTATCTATTCATTGATTCCAGGTGTTATGTGTGGGTTCCACTGGTGATTCATTTGTTCATTTACTGTGTTATTACGTGCTTTCTGTTTGTTAGACTCCCTGTAAGCTGATGTTAAAGTATGTAAGATACTGGGCCAGCCCTTCAGGTGAAAACAAGACTATTGAAAAGAAAAAAGGATAATAACGAAGGAAAAGCATGCAAGGTCCCTGTACATGGAACAAAGAGTAACCCTTTAAGTGCCCGGATAAAGAATAGCCAATAATGAAGGCACTGCTGCTGTGGAAATTGTTCTGAACTACGACTTGTGAAAGTCTTCTTTTAGAAGATTACATTTTATATGAGTTTAAGGTATATATATTCACATTTTACTGTTTCTGATTATATCAGTACAAATACTTAAACAGCATTTACTGTGTGCTATTTGAAATACTCAACATATGTGAACTCATTTAATCCTCATAATCAGCCATATGAGGTAGCTCCATCTGCTTCATTTTACAGTTGAGGAAACTGAGGCACAGAGAAACTAAGGCACTTGCCCAGGGCCTCAGAGCTTGTCAGCAGTAGAGCCAGAGTTCAAACCAGAAAGAGTTCAAACCAGAGTTCAGTTTTCAGCCAGAATTCTTGTGCATCATCCGTACACATGTGCACAAGTGCACTGAATAATACATCGACCTCCCAAGTACACCTAAGGTACATTTTACAACCAAAGCTTCTTTAAAATCGAAGAACTCTATGGCATCCCTGTACCTGATATATTGCAATGAATTGGGGGTGGGAATTCAATTTGACTTAGCAAATATTTATTTAGCTGTGGAGGCTTAGAGATAAATAAGATCCAGTCGAGCTCCTTAAGGAGGTCAATATGTAGTGAAAACCACAAATAAGTAAACAGCTCATTACAGTACACTGTGGTGAGTGCTACAGAACTGTTTCTATTGTGTCAACAAAGCTCGTGGGTTGCCAAAAACAGAGGGATTATTTCTGCCTGTCAGGTTTAAAGATGCTTGCAGAGGCAGTAACAGCTGGGCTGAGCCTCCACAGTGGACAGGCTTCTCGCAGGCCAGGGGAGGGTCGTAGATGAGAGGGAGGGCTTTGCAGGGGATGACTGAACAGGGAGTTAATAAGTGGTGATAATGAAATGACTCTACAGTAGCACCGAAATTCTGCCTTGGCCTCTCCAGTCCTTTTTCTCAAAGGTCTCTAAAGGCAGCTAATATTTTCTTTTTAACATCTTGCCCCTCCACCCCAAACCTTATGTAAACTCTCAGAAGCTAGGCTGGACTCAAGGAGAAGGCCTTTACTTAAGTTAGATGGTTGAAGTGTCCTACAATCCTAACAGGTTAGAAGGTTTCCTCTATTTCACCCAAAACTCAAACGCATATTGTATGTCTCACCATTCTGATCTGGGGCAAAGTGAATCCAGAATATAGTGCAGGAGCAAAAAGAACCAATTAGAGAGAGACAGGCTGCAATGCCTTAGGCAAGACGGGGCTGGTGGGTGAGAGAGATGGGAGAGCCTGCAAGAAGGGGCCTAGACTTCTCCTGAGGGCACAAGCCTGGCATTTCTAGCCCTAGGAGTGGAAGAGAACGATGCAGGAAAGAGCAAGAGAGACAATAAGGCTACTCTCATCTCCCCTCCTGCCTTTGGGATCCTTTGAAATTTTTACAATACATGCACTGGTGCTTTTGTTCACTTCTTTTTAAAAGAGCATAGTGTAATCTTCAGCCACTGTTAGTCCTTAGAAAGGACTGATTCATTGCATCTAATCCTCCTTGGAATAGAATGAGGGTGGTGGGGTGAGAGGCATAAAATTCCACAGTGAATTCAGGGGTCGTAGTCTAATTCAGCATTGAAGAACAGAGAGTTTGCAATGAAAAGTCAAAGACATAAGATTTTCCTCTTTCAGCCTCACTTTCCCCATTCGAAAATAAACTATGTTAAAATCTAGTAGGCAACATTTAGTTTTGACTTTTAACCATTTTCTGCTCATAGCTGGAATGATAGAGAAGGTTTACAGGAAGAATAGGACTTCATTTCTTAGCTCTGTGGCCTTAGGTAAGTTATTGAACACTCTGACCCTCACTTCAGCAATCAGACCTCAATAAAATAGTGGTGATGTCACGGAATCCTTCGGGTGTCGCTTTTCCTATCAAAAACCTCTGTGGCTGGTGGCTGGTGGCACCTTTGCCTGAGATTTTCTTGGGCCCACTGGGCTTATTCTATCCACTTGACCTGACAGGCTGCACTCAGCTCATGCTACCAACCTGGTTCCCACACCTGCCAAGGGCAAGCCAGGTACAGAGTGGCAAGGGGTGTGTGAGCAAGTGAGTGTGGGGTCTGGTCGGGCCACCACTCCCTGTTAGGCTGTGGCTGGACCAGGCATACCACAAACAGTTTTCATGGCTGATACTGGGAGCACAGTGGTGCTCAGAAACTTGGAGACACCAGGAACCACAGATGCCCTAAGAGGGTGCCACAGCTCTAGCTCAGGGAGCTCCTGGGTCTGGGCTCCCTGAAGGGCTGCAGCTCTTTTCTTCTTCTTTCCTTCTCGTTGCCCACAACATGGCAAGCAAGAGGTGTGTTTCAGCCCTGTTTGTGTAACAGCTCTTTCAGTCCTGCCATTTGGCAGGTTCTGAGTTCTTGTCCCATGTCCAGGAAGAATAAGGTACACGGACAAGTGGAGGGTGAGCAAAGTGATGAGGTGCTTTATTGAGTAACAGCACAGCTCAGAGGACACCACAGTGGGTAGCTCCTCTCTGCAGGCAGGTTGTCCCATCGTCTGCCTGAGTCTGGTTGAGTCTGTGATTTTTATGGTCTCCAGAGGGAGAAAGTGCATATTGATTGGTCCTATGGGCAGTTATAGGCAGGCCTGGAAAAAGCCCCACAAGTTCTCACTCTGGTCTGTGGAACTGGAAGTCCAGCCTTCAGGCCTTAGGCAATCCCTGGTCTGAAGCAAGGGTTTCATTGAGGACCCATCCCTTTCTGCCCAGGAGCCTATCTGCCTTCTGCTGTCATTAACCTGCCATCCACAGTGCCCACAGTGCCCAGGCTATTCGTTTTGAGGGGTGCCTGCAGACCCATGCCAAGCTGCCCTTAGCCCTGCCCACAGCCTCCCTCCAGTGCTTATTGGTGTCCAAAGTCTGGAGGGGGCTGAGGCAGCAGAAGGCTGGCATGTCAGCATTGTCCCAAGTGTATGCACACCTGGCCAGGTAGTGACAGCACCCGAGCTCGGTCACAACTTTGCTCTGAAATTGGAGCAGGCACCAGGAGCAGGGAGAGGCCAGGCAGAAGAGCAGGCATTTCTGAGTCTGTGGGGGTAGAGGGCTTCTCAGACCATTGAGAGTGCAGAGACGCCTGGGTGCACAGACACAGCTGGGTGGCTGCAGCTGCACCTGGGAGGGCGGGGCTCCCACCCTTCCAACTTGGAAGGGAGGGGGACTTTTTCCTGTTCCAGGCTTCTGCTGGCTCCATGGAGCACACTGCTCCAGCCATGCCTCTCTCTACTGCAGCCAGTGTCATGGCAGCAGTTGCTCCAGACGGGCCACCCCACCACTGCCATCAGTGATGGCTACCTCTTAGGGCAGTTGGGGTAATTCAAGGAAAGGATGTATGTAAAGTGCCCTACATGATGCCTATCACATGGAATCCATTCACTCCCTGTGAGGGACTATTATATGCTAGCTTTATTCAGAACAGTGAATATGTTTCCTGCCCTCAAATTCTATGAGACTGCACATAACTAATGTTTTTTGCTATAGGGTCAGTTCAGAAAACAAAATTCACTTCAGGTGTTTTAAACAAAATGGATTTAATACAAAGATGGAGAGGCTGACAAAGTGACTGAAATGCTGAGAGTCTTGGAATGACTCTCAGAACAACCCAGAACCAGCCGAGTAGAGGAGCAGCCAACTCCGAGCCACAACCAGAGCCACAGCAGCCTAGTCTGAGGTCCCTGCTGCAGCTGGAGGTCAGAGAATGGATGTGAGATGCTGGGTTCTGGGATTAGTGACCAGATCAAGCTGTGACTACCACCACCACTGCTTCTGGACTGCCCGGTGACAACCAGGAAGACTGGTGGCCAACACAGGAAACCCACAATCTTGTTGGCCAGTGGAGACAGCCAGAATACAAAAGAAGCCCCTGTCTCTCTTCTTCTAAATCTCTTCAGAGAACTTCTATTGGTGAAATCTAATTTATATCCAAAATTTTAACTTCAAAGGAGCCTGGGAAATGGAGTTTCTTGGTCAGCAACCGTATGCCAACCCGAGAGTCTATTATTATGAAAGAAGATAATATGATTTTTTTTGAGATGGAGCCTCGCTCTTTTTACCCAAGCTGGAGTGCAATGGCATGGTCTCGGCTCACTGCAGCCTCCACCTCCCGGGTTCAAGTGATTCTCCTGCCTTACCCTCCTGAGTAGCTGAGATCACAGGCGCCTGCCACCAGGCCCGGCTGATTTTTTTTTTTGTACTTTTAGTAGAGATGGGGTTTCACCATGTTGGCCAGGCTGATCTCAAACTCCTGACCTCGTGATCCACCTGCCTTGACCTCCCAAAGTGCTGGGATTACAGGCCTGAGCCACCGCGCCTGGCAGAGAATAGAATTTTAGAAACAATTAGATGTCTATCCTTTTCCATACAAGATGAGAGGAGAAGGCATTTGAGGGCAGGGAACTATACTAGCAAAGACCCAGGAAAAAGAAAGGGTGTCAGCAAGAGCAACTGGCTAACTGCAGTGGAGGAGCACAAGACAGACTCTGCAAAGAAACCTAGAAACCAGATACCTGACATTAACTCACTGCTAAAATAGAAATCATTTCTGGCTTTCTGTATTTTCTTTCTTTAGAGTAGTGAAAATTTGTGATTCTCACTTAAATGTTCTTCTTCCCTAGGAGCCCCCAAATACTGTTTCTAATACCATTAACTTATCACTAGTACCTGAAGCATCATTAACCAGGTCTAGAAAGAAGCAGAAGTCCCTTCCCCAAGGACCAGCTCTACACAGACCTGGTTCCCACAAAACTGCACTGGTTATCCACTTAAGTTCAATTAATGCATGAAGGAGTTGTTAATATTTACCTGCCACTAGGTTTCCTGAGTTTTTCTTTTAAAATGTCATTTCATTTATTATTAATAATAATAGGTTTATTCATTCGTGGTTCGAGGCTTGCTCTTTGAACCAAGAATTTACTTAGAGTTAAGTATTGAGTGGAAGGAAAGAAAGCAGCCAGCAGGTGACAATTACATGTTTACAAGGAAAGTAATATTTTACATCACAATGGGCAGCCCCTGATAGCTGCAGCCATTTTTCTTTGTTCATGCCAATGGTGCAGGGAAGGGCTCTAGTTATTTACTGGTGAAAATGGGGTGGCAGAAGCAAGCAATAGAAGATAGTGTTGTTTTCATTTTGCACTAATGTCCCTAGACAGAAGCATACATTTCTCACATTCACTTTCTCAAGGCTCTTATTGTCCTACTTTCCTGTTAAAAATCAAGCTAGTGATGGCAGACGCAGGCGATCCCATTAGAATACTGAAAGCAGTGTATTACAGTACCAGGCAGGAGAGAGGGGCGGAACAATAAGTATAACAGGAAAGTATTAATCCCAAACAAAATAGATCGTAAACTGCAAGCTATCACCATTGCAGAGCCCAGGCTACATATATAAAATGAAGACACGAGTATCACTGATGGAGCTTCACATGCAAGAAAAATTGTAGAGTCTGAGGACAAATAGGGAGGAGATTAAAAGGTTGAGAAAACTCAGTTTTATCCCTGCCAGCTTTCCCAGGAAATTCACCCTGCCTCTAACTTAAATCCCGTTGTGGCTACCAGACACACCTTAACTTGGATACTGAAAGAACAATTTTAAGCAAAGCTGTTTGAACAAGGAATGCTGGATCCATTAAACAGATAAATACGTTTGGAGTCTTTGATTTTTTTGTGTGCATACTTCTATGTGCATTATCAACTATAACATCTAATAATAACTTCTTTGCCTCAACAGAAGGAGGCAAAGAAGAGAATGTCTTTCAAAAACATACAAGATAAACTTTAGGGTCACTGCTTAAGGGTCTATGGCTAGACTGTCTTGATCCTTCAATGAATCTAAGAGGTAGTAGGCAAGAGAAAGACCAGCAAGCAGATAAACATACAAGGGTAAAGATGAGCGATTTTTCAGTGCCCCCTTGAACATGTATCAGCAGAGGAATTATCATGGAATATGTCCAAATCATCATAGAGTGTGACTCGAAAGATGTAGATATACAGTCATAGATACATATTTCCTGCCCACATTAAACTTTGTACTAGAGAAGGCAAGCCTTCACTTGCAAAGAAAAGTTGATTTGACATTCTCCATAAAGGCATTATTTTCCAGAGAAAAAAAAATTACCTTCCCCACATGCTCCTGCCTGAAACAAATGGCAAACCTTTTGGAAAGGAGACATATCTTAATTATCTGCTGTAGACAAACCTCAAAATTATCAGCCTAAATATTTTCAACACAAAAGATGGTTTTATTTATACACACTTGACTGAAGTCAAGAAGTAGGAAACTACCAGACAATGTAAAGCGAACAAGATACTTTTGCCGTCAGACCTATATGAAGAAAATCGTAAAACTTTACTGAAAGACATTTAAAAAGACTTTGATGAATGGAGAGACATATCACATTGCTAGCTAGGAAGACCCAGTTTTGTAAAAACTGTCAATTCTTTCCAAATTAATCTATAAATCTAGTGCAATATCAGGTAAAATCTCAACAGCTCCTGTTATGGAGCTGACAAGCTGGGTCTCTGGATTTCTGTAGAAAACACACAAGAAGAATAAAACATATATACTATAAAACTATACTGATTAAAACAGTATGTAATTAGCACAGGAAAAGTCAGCCAGAACAATGGACTAGAATGACTTACCAAATACCTCCTATATGTGTGCATATGTGTGTGTGTGTGCATATGTGTGTGTGTGTGTAAGTCTATTTCAAATTAGTGAGTAATGAATAATAAATATGTAAATACAATAGTTTACCCATTTAGAAAATATGTTTAAACCCCCAAATAGATTTCAAATGGATGTTTAAAACTCAAATAAATATTATCATAAAAGCATTAGGAGACACAAAAATCTCAAAGGGGAACAAAATGACAAATACAGTTGTGCAAAAAAAAAAACCCTCAATTAAAAAAAACATAAACAGAATTCAAAATCAAGAAATAAACCAAAAGAAAATATGTGGGACATATAACAAAAAAAGGAATAACAGCGAGCCACAATATATAAATAGATTCTTTGAATCCATAAGAAAAAGAAAGATAGTATTATAGTCAAAAAAGCAAAAGGTTTCAAAGACACCTCTCTCTTATTCCTCACAAAAATTCATTGCCATGTTCTTGTATCTCCAACTCCAGCACCCCTACCCTAGTTACGCTGCCATCATCTCTCTTCCCCTTCTGCCATGATAGCCTTCAACTTCATTCTCTTACATCTATTTTGCCCCTCTCCATCAGTCCTCCACACTGAAGCTTAATGAAACACATATTACCTCTCTCCTTCAATCACTGCTCTTCCTTACTCTTTAGATAGAGAACCAAGTTCCCAGCAGAAGCACAAGGTCCTCCAAGGTGTTGCTTCTTATCCCACTGTGGGCTTGCCTTCCAATGAGACAAACGTATTCGCTGGATGTTAGCCTTTCTTTCTCAAACGCACAGGCTCTCTCCTCTCAGAAAACCTTTAATCAAGCAGCTTCATCTGCCTGGAAAGCTCAGTTGCTCTAGACCCCTTCTTTCCCCTCACCCTCATCTTTTTCTAGGTACCATCTGTTCTCTGACTCTTCCTTGAAACGAATACCCAGCATTATAACTTCCTAAGAGAAATCTTCCTTGACATCCCGATTAAGCCTCTTTCCCTTAATATAAGGTCTCATACTATGTGCCACTCCGTCACAGTACTTGCCACATTTATGATATTATATTCGGTTTTATGATTCTTTCATTCATGTCTCTATCCTGTGGCAGGCTAGTAGACACCACAAGTAAAGGGACCATGTCTGTCTTGCTCACTATGGTTTTCTATTGCACATTCATAGCAGGTGTTCCATAAATACTGTCAAATAAATGAATTTTTACTAAAATATATTATTTATATATATTTGTACCAGTTTTCTATACTTATATGTCATATAAAAAGTACTATAAATATCAACACTAAATTTTAGCAGTTTTTCACTGGGCATTTGGGGTGATTTTCACTTTATTTGAATTATAAATTGTGAATACTCATTACATTGATTGACAGGCTAAAAAAAGCTATTTCCATTTGGAAAAAAAAATAGTCAAAGGAAAAAAAACCCTACAGCTATCTAGCAGCTGGAAAAGTATATTTTAAAAGTATATATTAAAATATATTAGGCTTGGGAAAATTATGATTTTTTTCTTTTCTTTTTTACTTAATGTCAGATGGCCAAAGAGCCACTGCTCAGACAACTGACTGTGTGATCTGCAATGCAGTATTTTCTGATCACATCACAGCTAACATAGCTTAATTTCAAGGTCTCTTAAATTTTTCACCCTTATTTTGTGATGCTGCTTTTTTTAACTATTGTTGTCATTAGTCTTTTTTTTTTTTTTTTTAATTTGCTGAAGTGCATTTTAATTGCTTGCTGCAAATACCACCCACTTACCTGGGAAAGAAACGGTCCTCATTCTGTTTTGAAAAGGCGACCTACTTTAGATTCCTAATTAGCAATAATGTTAATAAGAAAACTGGAATAAAGAGAGTGAAAGAGGCAATGAAAAGTAGAACAGAGAGAAAATATACTAAACAGATTAGGGAAAGTACTTCTGAAAAGCAGCGGTAGCCCTGATTTTTAGGTGATTGTTGAGCTTCTCAAAGGTGTTGTTTCTTAATAATTACCATAGTGGCGCCAGAAAAGAAGTTAATTGCCATGATTATGTCATATTTTCACCTTTGCACAATTACTCATAGGAAATACAAGATAGTTGTGAGCTATCCTATTACAAGCCCATCTCTACACTAACCCAGGAAGGAAATGGAGTTGTGATGAATAAAAGTTGTTAAAACAAGAACTTTCAGCTTTAGATTTTGTCTTCATCATTTGGACGATTTCATTCTCCTTGAAACAAAAACTTTCCAGCAAACTCGAACCATATTTTAACAAAATTAAATTTATGAACCAATTTTAAGCCTTGGAGACCCTTACAAATCCAGACATTTGCTCTGATTATTATAGCTATTATGAAATTATTACAAATCTCACCTTAAAATTAATAAGTGACACTCCATGAGCATAATTACATTGTTCATCTTTCCATAATCCATAATTCCTCTGTGTGTTTTAACATGTGATCAGTCCTTCATGTAACCCAGCTGCTTCAAATAATTACTTGCTGTCCTACTGAGAAAAACTTCTAATAAATGATGCATGAAGCAAAAATAGTGCAACCCTTTCTCCTTGCTACAAAATCACAAACGGTTTTACCTAGAATTTAATTCTATGATTCTTTTCCCCTTTTGACAATGGCATTGGGTGGGTCAGGAAGAGGAAGGATTAGAATATTTCAATTAGAACCCCTGCAGCTCTTTAGGAATACTACCAGAATTTTGCCACTAATTGAAGAAATAGATAACACGTGTCTTTCCTTCAGCAGCTCTTATTTCTTTAAAAGACATTTTTTTCAGCAACTTTAACAAATGTTTCCCTTTGAAATACGTCACATAATGGGACCCATCTGGAACAGCAACTTTGCACACAAGCTAAGAAATTAGAGAAAGAAAAACTCATTTTTTGTCTTTGTCTAGGGTGAATAATTGCAATTAGCTACTGCAATATCTATATATGTTACCATATTTAAAAAAAAAAAAATGAGGAAAGCTTTTCAATGACTAGGCACCCAAAACCATAAAAAGGCTGATATCCAAGAAAAAAACCTGGTGAATTTTGTTTGCTCAAACCGGAAATGTTCTGGTTTTTATTCACTTCTATATTACCTTCATTTCTGATAGTTTGGCTTTTTTTTTTTTTAACATTCATTTAGAATAAAATCTGAATTTTCTAATCTTTTTCTTTAAATTTGAATAAATATCAAAAAATGAGAGTTTTTCTTTAAGTCAAAAGACATGAAGAAGTTCAGGAGGAAAAAGCGGCCACTGTATCCTAGTGTAGGGATAAATGAAGACTGAGAGAAGCAGAATTCAAGAACTCATGACAGGAAAACTGCAATTGCTGAATCTTTTTATTCAGTAAGTATTTCTCAGGTCCGTACTCAAAGAAACATTGAAAATAACATGCATAACTTAAACATTGAAGGCCCTACAACTGGAAAAAAACCAAGGCCCTATAAAGGAAAGCTAGGGGCCAAAGATGAGGTTGCAAGGAAGCAGGAAATCAGTATATGATGAGTTGAGCATTATACTGAAAACCACACTGAGGAGGGTGTGGAAACGGCCCCACGTTTTAAATTACATCAGTGGGATAAAAGACTAGGTTGGTTCAGGGGCAGGGTGTGGTAGCTCATGCTTGTAATCCCAGTACTTTGGGAGGCCGAGGCATCTTCTGAGGTCAGAAGTTCGAGACCAGCCTGGCCAACGTGGCTAAACCCCAACTCTACTAAAAATACAAAAATTAGCTGGGCGTGGTGGCATGCACCTGTAATCCCAGCTACTAGGGAGGCTGAGGCAGGAGAGTTGCTTGAACCTGGGAGGTGGAGTCTGCAGTGAGCCAAGATCGTGCCACTGCACTCCAGCCTGGGCGACAGAGCAAGACTCCATCTCAAAAAAAAAAAAAAAGACTAGGTGGGTTCATTTAAATCCTGCATTCCAGCTTTGGCAAGTATTAATGGTTAGGATTGTGTTTGCTGCCACATTAACAATTTTGTGTTTGCGTTGCCTCTCTGTGCCAGCAACAGTATAATCCATGGGACCAACTCTGAAGAGTTCTGTTTCAGTCTGAGGCAGTCAGTTCACCTCATTCCTTTAGTTCTGTTTTATGACATGATTCTAAATCAACAGTTTTTTCACCCCCGTTTCTAGAGGGTCTTCCCCCTAGAAATTAAGAAAAGATATGTTACTTAGCAAATGAAAAAGAGAGAAGAAGGCTAGAATCTAATTAAAAGCGGAACATGAAATTGACTTGAAAGTGTTAGGTTTTGAATTCTCCCTGTCCTTATATCTTAAGTCCTTTATAAACCAATCATCAACTATGACAGCTAAAATAAGAAGTCTTCTTACTCCTTCCAGCTTTTCTATTAGTCTTAGGGATTGCTGCCGGCTGAAATGTAAATCCTATTACGATGGCTGTACATAGAAATAGAAAGTGTCTTCCAAGATAAAACAATGAGTGCTAAACACAAGGAGCATAAAAAGAAAACTATCGGTATTTTCAGACCTCAAAGGACTATATGTCTTTTGAAGATACATTTTGGACACAAAAATCACTACTTTACAATAGAAATACCTGCTATTCCATCTACCTCTGTAAACATGTTTTGGGCCTATGGATGCTGCTTATTTCATTAAATCAGTATGAATCTGGGATTGAAATCATGCTATTACATTGCAATGCCTTTTTCTAAAGCATAATGTTCCCCATAAGGGTTTACTTTCCTTCTTTATTCTAGTCCCTTATCCTATTCCCCTCTCTATGGCAATTATCCACAACAATAAGAATTGCCTAATGGCATCACTTTGTAATCCAGGAACACAGGTGCTCATATGAAAGTTTCACAATAAACTTTGGGAGATGAGATTAGAGACTCAAACATACTACTCTCTCATTGAACAAACAGCTATCAGAAATAACGTAGTAACTCCCCTGCAGACTGAAAGTTTTAACAAGTAGAAATTCCTCCATTTGTGTGTGGTTGGTATCCTCCCAGCATTTTTTCCAGCAGACTTCACAGCCCAAAATAATATCCCAGTCCCCTAGACAAATGGTAGATCTCAAGGGATTCCTTTGGAGCACAGACCCTGCTCAGAGTAACAGGCAAAGTCATTGAAACTAAAGTCCCCCATTTAAGAGAGGTGACCCCAAGTGAAAGTAATGTTTCAGAGTTCATCTTTCAGGAAAGGTAAAGCTAGAATCTCTATAATTAACATTTTGCAAATGTTTCCTTGGAAAAGAGAAAAAAATAGATAAACACTACAAATTTTCATAACAAAAAAAGGGTAAAGTTCTGATGTCGACCCACTCATCACATAAACAACTGACAAACAGGCCCTATTAGCAAGCTCCTCTCGGAGCTGATTAAAGGGACTCCACACTTTTCCTAAAATCTCCACGTTACAACACACCCTCTGGCAAACCCTGGACCCTGTCATTACTCTCCTTAGTTCAACAACACTCAGAAACCTTGGTCCCCAGGGATGTTGTCATGTTTCACAAAGACCGCATTGTGTCTCTAATGCCGACTCTCCCCGAGGTTCATTTTACATGCTCTGCATGCGCGTGTTTGATTTTCAGAACATGACTCATGCCTTTTAAGTTACTCCACAGACTTACAAATCGAGGAAAGGAGTGATGGGTTGGCTGATTGGAAGTGAAAGAAGGTGTCCTTCTTTCCCTGGACAGTCTGACTTTTTAAAGAATGCATTAAGTGACTTTCTGGCTCACCAGGATCAATGTGATGTGACATCTGAGAAGGGGCAGAAATAGCAGGTATTCTCCTTACATTATTTTTACACAGTTCATCTTTTTTTTTTTTTTTTCTGACAGGAATAAATGCTCCTCCCCTCCTTCCCTCAATAGAATAACAGAGCAACATAGAATGTTGGAGCTCAGCTAGATTTTCAAAGTGATTGTGTCTAACCTCAAGATTTCAGCGAGTGACTCATTTAAAGTTATTGTTAAACAGTATTGAATATGATTTTGTAATCTGTGTTCAGCCCTCATGGGCTGCAGGATTTCGGCATTATGTAATTATTTTACACTTGTGCAAGGAGGCAAAGACAATTTATTGTCTAGATTCACTTGGGAAGCCTCCTTCAGCTTTTGAAAGAGCACCTGTGGAAGAGGAGTAGCCCCACCCACCACTCAGGGATTGAGAGGGGTGCTCTGCTTGAGACAGGGAAAGGAAACCAGTTATTAGCTTCTAAAACAAGGATATGAGATGTGGGAGGGGATGGATTAGGAATGTGGGGTGTGGGGAGGTAGACAGAAGTGAGGAGCAACAGGGAGAAAAGCAGGTCTTCAGAGAAAGGCTCTCAATACTTCCGGGAAAGGGGTGCTCGACAGATATTTCAGCATGGATCTTACCTCCTCAACTGATCAGTGTTGCCAGGTAAACTTCACTGTTGCCATGTAAATCCGATCCCACCTGCACATCCACTGAACTCTTACTCATTCTGGCAAAATCTACTCGTATATTTGGGATGCATGATGTTGATTGTTGAAATCAAAGCCTGAGTTTCTCTGTGTTTTCCATGTTATGCAGCAGAGTCTGCCTACATAGAAAAGAGAAAAAAATAGAAATGGAAACCCAAGGACAGAAACCATAAAAGCTGGCATAATCACAAGAAAGCTGGGGAAATGGTAGAAATTTTGCAAAGACTTGGTGGTGCTATGTTTGCTGCAGAGTTGGGGGTCAAGATAATCTGATACAGATCTATAAGAGCAGAGAAGTTGCCACTACAACTGGATTATACTTTTCCCCTTCTATCAACATTTACACATTTCCTATGTGTATGTCTTACGTATCTGTGTATATGCGAATGTGCATATATGTGTGTCAGAGAAACTCTGGGATAATATCTGGCCTCAAATAGCAGCTCGCTGAACTTTTCCCATTCTTTTGTTTCCCTGACTAAGAGAGTGGTTAGTTTTAGACAAATCTGCTAAAACCTTGAGCGAAAACCCTGGGGCCTGCGGAGAGAATTTGTTCTGTCATTGACAGCTCTAACTGTCCTGGGGTGGAGTGCTCTGACATCATTGTAGTCATAATGCTCTTTGTTCTTTTATTATTTTGACTTATAATTTTATACTTTGCAAAAAACTTTTACATCCATTATGTCACCTCATGCTAACGACATCCCCGTGAGGTGGAAGGAAAGGTTATTATTATAATTCAGCTACTCTCCTGTCAACAGAGCCGTGACTGAAGCCCCAAGGCCCACAGCAGGGAAGGCAACCTAGTGGCTTCATGGCCTCCCAGAAAGATCCTCCAAGGCTGACACTGTGACCAGGTTTCACGGGGAGCCAAAGGAAAGAGTCACAAAAAGGGCAGCCTGCCCAGTTGGGCATTTGCCAACAGCTCTGTCTGGCAGGAGTGGCGTGGGACAGGGATGAGAACTGTTCTCTTTTCTTTCCGTTTTTGAGTCTATTACAGCACACAGTGTTTGAGGCTTTAGAGGGGCTGGCATGAGCCTTTACTCTCATCATTCAATCTGGGAGATGATAATGTAACAGGATAGGATGGGAACGAACTATCCCCCTTTTTTGCTTAGAGTTCTTTCTTTGGCAAACCAGCAAGAAAACAAAAATCTCTTCATTTGAAGAAAAAAATGATTTTTTTTTTTTAGATGACGTCTCTCTCTGTTACCCAGGCTGGAGTCAGTGGCACCATCTTGGCTCACTGCAACCTCCGCCTCCCGGGTTCAAGCAATTCTATCTCAGCCTCCTGGGTAGCTGAGACTACAGGTGCCCACCACCATGTCCGGCTAATTTTTGTATTTTTAGTAGAGATGGGGTTTCACCATATTGGCTAGGCTGGTCTTGAACACCTGAACTCATGATCTGCCCACCTTGGCCTCCCAAAGTGCTGGGATTACAGGTGTGAGCCACCATGCCTGGCCCAGTGTTTTTTAAAAATTTTGTTTCTTTTTCTCCTCTAAGCCAGTGATGGTCACGTTTATATCTGCTAAATGGCCAGACATTTTGTGGCCGAGTAAATCACTTTATCTTATTCAGTGATTTCTATGTTCATAGCATGAGGTAAAAGTAAGTATGTATAGTGATCAGCCTGGTACCTGGTACATAGTATAAGTTCACTAAATCTCATCTATTATTATAATTATATGCATAAGATATGCAACAGAGAAATCAGTTGGCATGTCTCTTGAAATGGCTACATCTGCCATATGGTACTTCAGATTCATAGGCATAGGTAGGTAAGTTTTAAATAAGCAAGACACGTGTCTGTTCTAGGAATTGGAGTGAGCCAAGCTTGAAGGGGGAGGCCAACACCTACAGTAATACTATCAACCTTTTGTGACCAATCACTGCATGCATACCTGCAATCAGAAGACGCCCTCTTCCTAACCGGAAACCCCTTAATCTATTTCTCATAAAATAGCTCATTCAAATGAGGGAAGCAGTGTTACTGAGTCCAACATGCCTATTGACATTTGTTTGATGATTTCCCTGATCACACACAATTCCAAAGGCAAGAGCTTAAAACGATTTTCAAATGTATCCAATTCACAGCCAAGTGAAAATGTTTCTGTACCAAGAATAATCTTACATTAAACTTTGTTTCCAACAGCCTAAATTTAACCAGCTGGAATTCTTTTTTTAGGTGTTATTCTATTCAACCTTTAAAAATGAAGGATCTGATTTTAATGTGAAATCTGCATTTCATCAAAGATGGGACACAGTGTCCTTGCTTAATTATTCTTTGGAAATTGAACACCTTTACTACTGCATGCTTAGCAGGTAGCAACTATACAAATTGAAGAAAATGTGATTCAGGTTAGAAGCACTGAGTTCATTGATTTCAACCACATTGATAAGCATAGAGAATACACCTTGCATTGATACTGCTCACATGCTCAACTAGCACATGGTGTAGTAGTCAATGTTAATGTCACTAAATGCCTACACATATAAGAAGAATTTAGAGTGAATGAAGAAAATCATAACATTCCACAATTGCGTGACACCTTATAAAGCCTTATCTATTATGCTATCTTATTCTTTTGTTATCCATCGGAGACAGCCAGCCAGGAGGCCTCAGGTCAACATACCATCCAGCTCATAGCTGTGGAAGCCAAGACTTGAATCTTACCTTTCCAAAGCATTTTTCTTTCTGTCATGCAGTTTCCTAATATATGCCAAGACTTTTGTGGATGGGGCAGGAGGTGCAGAAACCATACATAAGGGAACTCAGCTGGAGTCCTGATTATAATTTTAAGGCATCAGTGTGACCTGGGACAAGTGCTTTAAATATCCAGCATCTCTGGTTTTCACCTCAGAAGAGGGAATGTTAATTCTGTTTCTATCTATCTCATCAAGTTTTTAAGTACAGTAGCAGCTAATGAATATGAAGCTGTTTTTAAAAATAATAACTCTTTTCTAAATGTACCTGTGAAGATAATTTTTTTTTTTTGAGATGGAGTCTTACTTTGTCGCCCAGGCTAGAGCACAGTGGCACGATCCTGGCTCGCTGCAACTTCTGCCTTCTTGGTTCAAGCAGTTCTCTGCCTCAGCTTCTCGAGTAGCTGGTAATTACAGGTGCCCGCCACCATGCCCAGCTAATTTTTGTATTTTTAGTTGAGACAGGGTTTCACTATCTTGGTCAGGCTGGTCTTGAACTCCTGACCTCGTGATCCACCTGCCTCGGCCTTTCAAAGTGCTGGGATTACAAGCATGAGCCACTGTACCCGGCTGACGATTTTTTAAAATAAGGTATATTCATAGTTAACAGATACACTTGGATTGATTGAAGGTCTTAAATGTGTTTAAGATCCAATCTGCTACTGGCCATTTAGATGACTACAGTAACTAATACATCTGTTGCTTGGGCTGCCTAACTTCCATTTCCCTTCTGATGTTAAAAGGTACAGTTTTTATTTTGGGAAATTCCCCCCACTGGATGCAGCCTTGCAGGGAACTTCATCAAGGGACCCACCCTCTCTGGGTCCTTGTCACACTTCATTGGAATGTGAGCTGTGAGCAGAATATATGCAGCCCTAGAACAGCTGGAGCTCATTTGCCTCCAGGATAGGACTTGGAGGAGACTTTTCCTTTCTCCTATATTCCTGGAGTTGTTTTGGTTCTCTTCCTGCCCAGGTCTGGTCCTTCAGCCTTTTCTTTGATTCCATAAACTCTCCCACATCTTTGCAGTAAATCCCATAAAAGCAGCCTCTTACTGTTGCTGGTTTTTCCTTGAGTTGGCTACTGTTGGTCCCAGAGACATGCAAACAGAACACCCTGACTATAAAATCAGCCCTGCAACACAAACAGATCTGTGCAGTCACAGGGAGGTAGACAAAAGAAATCAGGGAAATCAAACCATTGATTACCTGTTAATCAACTGCACAAGAAAAACCAGAACAGCCTAAGATAAATGAGCCAATAATAAGTATATAGCCACCATACTTAAAATTTCTCCCCTTTGATTTGGTAAGTCAACAAAGTTTTAACACTTAAAGGAAAAATAAAAGCAGTGTTGTGACAACAAAAATTAGTTTTAAAAGCAAATTATAAAAATCATATATAGTCATGTGCCCCATGACAATGTTTCAGTCAACAACAGACTCCGTAGATGATGCCGGTCCCATGTGATTACAACACCATATTTGTACTGTACCTCTTCTGTGTTTCGACATGTTTAGATACACAAATACTTACCATTGTATTACAGTAGCCTAAAGTATTCAGTACAGTAATAGGCTGTACAAATTTATATCCTAAGAGCAACAGGCCATACCATATAGCCTGGTTGTGTAGTAGACTCTCCCATCTAGGTATGTAAGTATACTCTACGTCAGGGATCTCCAACTTCTGAGCCGCAGACTGGTACCAGTCCATGGCCTGTTAGGAACAGGGTTACACCACAGGAGGTAAGCAGTGAGAGAGTAAACAAAGCTGCATCTGTATTTACAGTCACTCCATATCACTCACATTACTGCCTGAGCTTCACCTCCTGTCGCATCAGCAGCAGCATTAGATTCTCGTAGGAGCACAATCCCTATTGTGAACCATGTGTGTGAGGGGTCTAGGTTGCATGACGCTTATGAGAATCTAATGCCTGATGATCTGAGGTGGAGCTGAGGTGGTGATGCCAGTGCTGCGGAGTGGCTGCAAACACTGACTAACATTAGCAAAGAGGTTTCACTATGTGGAGACCATAACACATCAATTGTTTGCAGACTCATATCAAAACCCTATCAGTGAGTGGCAAGTGACAAACTGCATCTGGTGGCAGGCTTTACAGTGGCCAGTGAGTTGATGTACTTCAATTGTACAGCTGCATCTCGAGGCAGGGTTTAAGTCAGAATCTGACACTTATTTCCATGCATGGTCCACCCATTATTTTATTTACCATTTTCATCCTTGCCTCTTTCTTCACTGTGCACTTGTTTCAGTCACAGTTTTGGTACACCCACAAGCTAATCCTAGCCAAAATGAGTAAAAAACAAATGTCACTGGAGAGCTTCTTCGAAAAGGGGGAAACACTCAATGCTGAGACAGCAGAAGACTCTAAGGCTGCCAACAGAAAGAAAGCTGTACTTAAAAGAAAATACCAAGAGTCCTCCTTAAATTGTGGGTTCATTGCAACAGGTGATTCACGTTCTCCAAACCTGCTTTGTATAGTATGTTGTGGCCAGCTATTCAATGAAGGCATGAAACCTTCAAAAATGCTTTGCTACATAGAGAGCAAGCAACTTGCATTAAAAGACAAGCCTTTGGAGTTTTTCAAAATAAAAAAAAGTGAACAGGAAGAACAGAAGCAATTATTGAAGGCCACCACTTCAAGTGTGTCTGCACTGAGAGCATCATTCTTAGTGGCTAAGCACATTGCTAAAGCTAAGAAGCCCTTTACTGTTGGTGAAGAGTTGGTTCTGCCCACTGCTAAGGACAGTTGTCGTGAACTTTTAGAAGAGGCTGTGGTTTAAAAGATGCCCTGTGTTCCTCATTTGGCTAGCACCGTAACTAGATGAATTGATGAAAAAGCAGAGGATATTGAGGCACAATTGCTAGAGAGGATTAATGAGTCACTGTGGTACGCAATCCAGGTTGACAAGTCTAGCAATGTTGACAACAAGGCAACAATGCTTGTTTTCCTTCAATATATTTTTCAGGAGGATGTGCATGAGGGTATGTTACGTGTGCTTTTGCTACCAACTAACACCACAGCTGCAGAACTATTCAAGTCTTTGAATGATTACACATTAGGAAAACAGAACTGGTCATTTCGTGTCATTATATGCACAGGTGGAGCAGCTGCCATGACCAGACGGCTTTCTGATTTCACTACTTGGGTCAAAAAAGTTGCTTCTGAATGTGAGTCTATGCACTGTGTCATCCATTGAAAAATGCTGGCTAGCCGAAAAATGTCACCTGCACTTAACAACATTTTGTGGCATGTACCACAATAAAGAACATGCCATAACTCATGTGTCTATTTGCACAGCTCTGTGAGAAGATGGACACAGAGCACACACATCTTCTCAGTTTTGTTTTGTTTTTGTTTTTGTTTTTGAAACAGAGTCTCGCTGTGTCACCAGGTGCCAGGCTGGAATGCAGTGGCACGATCTCACTACAATCTCCACCTCTCAGGTTCAAGCAATTCTCCTGCCTCAGCCTTCCAAGTAGCTGGGACTACAGGTGCACGCCACCACTCTGAGCTAATTCTTTTTGTATTTTTTAGTAGAGATGGGGTTTCACCATGGTCTCAATCTCTTGACCTCGTGATCTGCCCCCCTCAGCCATCTTCTCTTATACACAGAAGTGAAATGGTTTTCTCAAGGTGGTTCACTGGCCAGAGATTTTGAGTTACGAGAGCCATTTCAAAGATTTCTTTTAGAAAAAATGGGACCACTGGCAGCATATTTCAGTGACACAGAATGGGTTGCAAAATTTGCTTACTTGTGTGACACATTCAACCTGCTCAATGAACTCAATCTGTCACTTCAGGGAGAACAACCACTGTGTTCAAGTCGGAAGATAAAGTGGCTGCATTCAAAGCCAAACTGGAATTATGGGGGTGATGAGTGAACTTTGGGATTTCTAACATGTTTCAAACATTAGCAGAGATTTTGAAAGAAAGGTCTGAGCCAGGGCCTTCTTTCTCCCAGTTGGTGCATGATCACCTTTCTCAGCTTTCAAGAGTTTGAGCATTGCTTTCTGTGGTCACTAATATTAGGTGCTAACTTGATTGAATTGAAGAGTGCCTGATGACAGGTATTGTTTCTTGGTGTGTCTTCGAGGGTGTTGCCAGAAGAGACTGACATTTGAGTCAGTGGATGGGAAGAGGAAGACCTCCCTCAATGTGGGTGGACATCATCCGATTGGCTGCCAGTGTGACTAGAACAAAGCAGGCAGAAGAAGGTGGAATCACCTTGCTTGCTGAGTCTTCTGGTTTCCTTCTTTCTCCTGTGCTGGACGTTTCCTCTTGTTCTTCCTGCTGTTGGACATCAGACCCCAGATTCCTCAGCTTTTAGACTTTAGGACTTACACCAGTAGTTTACTGAAGGCTCTCAGGCCTTCAGCCACAGACTGAAGGCTGCACTGTCAGACTCCCTGGTTTTGAGGCTTTTGGACTTGAATGGAGCCACTATGGGCTTCTTTCTTCCCCAGCTTGCAGATGGCCTATCATGGGACTTCACCTTGTGATTGTGTGAGCCAATTCTCCCTAATAAAGTTCCTTTCATATATACATATATCCTATTAGTTCTGTCCCCCTGGAGAAAGAACCCTGACTAATACACTTCCCAACCACAGAAGACCCTGAACTGGGAAGGAATGGATCCACCACCCATTTGTGAATAAGCCAGGTGAATCAACTTTGTCTATGCTAGAAGAGGATTAACTGCTTGAGATTGCAAATGACAGTGGCCTTAAAAGTATATTTGAGGCAACTTTGAATCTCCAGCCATTCTGGATTAAAGTCAAGGTTGAATATCCTGAGATTGCCACAAAAGCACTGAAAAGTCTGCTTCCATATTCAAGTCTTTGAATGATTACACATTAGGAAAACGGAATTGGTCATCCTATCTTTGTGAAGCAGGGTATTCTGCAGTGACAGTAACCAAAACGAGATTATGGAGTAGACTGGACATAAACAACATACTTCAGGTGTCACTATCTTTCATCATCTCTCAGATGGGATCATATAGTTGCAGGAAAACAAGCTCAGGGATCCCACTGATTCTACATTATGGTGAATTGTATAATTATTTCATTATGTATTACAATATAATCATATAAATAAAGTGCACAATAAATGTAATGTGCTTGAATCATCTCAGAACCATCCCTCTCCCCTGCCCCAGTCCATGGAAAAATTGTCTTCCACGAAACCAATTCCTGGTACCAAAAATGTGGGGGACCACTGCTCAGAATGATGAAATTGCCTAACAATGCATTTCTCAGACTATGTCCCCGTTGTTAAGATAGATAGGTAGGTAGGTAGACAGGTAAGTAGATAGATTAGATAGATAGATAGATAGATAGATAGATAGATAGATAGATAGATAGATATAGATAGATAGATAGTTAGATATCCTACAAAGCTTTATATGTGACCATGTAAATAGTATTGTTAGTTTTATATAAAATGCGTACTGGTATCTCTGTTAATGAAGTGGTCAACTTTTTGTGTGAAAGTTAGTTACTCTCTTCAAAATCTAGGTTCTGCTAAATTGTATTTGAAGGTGCCATGTCATCTCACAGTCAAATCACAAGAAAGAGCTGCGTTCCAAAATCTTTGTAAATGCTCTGGAATCAGATAGACATCTAGAGATATTTTTACAAAAGAATGTTTAATAGCTGAAACATCAAATGTAAAAGGGAAATTCAAAAAGATTCCTACACAACTGAGAATACAATTACCCAGCCTCATTTAATATTACACTTTTTTTTTTAACATCTAAAAGTTAATTTGGCTTGAATGTTCTCTCTTTCAAGACATCTTCTGTTCTGGCTACTATTGTTACATGGCAAACCACTTCACAACCCAATGGTGTAAAATGACCATTGTATTATGCTCATGGATTCAGAGGGTAAGGAATTCAGAGTGTAGCAGAGATGGCTTGAGTTTGTTCCATGATGTCTGGGGCCTGAGCTGGAAATACTTAATGGCTGGGGTGACTCATGAGCTGGAGGCTAGAATCGTGTGGAGGTGCCTTCTTCACGTGTCACCTATTAATGCTGGCCATCACCTAGGACCTCAGCTGAAAATGTCAACCAAAGCACCTACAGATCACCTCCCCATGTGGCCTGAGGTTCCTCACAGCATGGTGGCTCCAGGGGAATTGAATTTCTCACTTGATGAACTTTTTACCTGATATCCCAGTAAACAGGGGGAGACCTGAATCTCTTTTTCTGACTTAGCCCCAGAAATTATAAATGTTATTTCCACTGTGTACTGTATTGGTTATGTACAAGTCACAAGCCTGCCCAGGTTCAAGAGGAGACATCAATTCCAACTCTCAATGGGAAGAGTACCAACATCTCATCATAGAAAAGTATGGAGATATTCTAGCCTTGGAAAATACAATATTGCATTTTCCCAGATTCCTCATCTCCAACTAGAAATAAGCTTTTTCTTCTCTAAAGTCTTTCAATGCTCTATTTTCAAATTGATGCTTACCAATTTCTATCTTATACATAGTTATTATGGACATGTTTCACCTTTGCCACTCTGCTGTGAACTTCTAGAGTTTTCTTTTTCTCTTTTTGTTTTTATGTCTTCCACAGTACCTAACAGAGCTCTTGGCACTTAATAAACACACAATAAAGTTTATTGAAGAAATGTGGACTGTTTGAGACCAGTTTCAGGTACAATTATCATATACCTAGGAGATATCCACAAGTTCTTTGGGAGAGAAAGAAGAAAGGAGAAAGAAAAAGAAGGAAAAAAGCAAGCAAGAAAGGAAAAAATGGAAGGAAGAAAGAAAGGAAAGATGAAAGCTCAGGAGGTAGGCATAATTGTTTGAAGTGACTCTTTCATTCTCCAAACATTTAAATTGCTGCATTAAAAAATTTCCAAAGGAGAAAAGATCCAATTTTCCACCTTTTATGTACATCACCTATGCAGCTGGAAATCTCTGGAACCCATAATGGTGCTGACTGGTTTTATTTTAACAGGGTTCCATGACCAGGAAGCTCAAAAAGGCCTTTAATGCTGCCTGACAATTGTGCTGTGCTTCCCTAGTCCATTCACACTGCTCTGTTTCCAGATGTCTATTTCAGCCTCCAGCATTTTCTCCTATACCCTCATTTTCAGGTGATGACTTTCTTACTTCTCTGACAGAACAAAGCAGTTTAAAGAGAGTCCCCACATACCCTCTGCCCTCTCATCTACCACCCTCTCTGCACACAGGCTCTCTGCCTCCCACCTGCGGCCAGAACTGAGCCAGCCTGTCCATTCTAACCCCCGTCCTTCTGCTCTGAGACCGAGTCTCATTTCCTTTTCCCATACTGCTCCAGCAGTCCATCCCTCTGTCCTCTACACCAACAAGTCCATCAGCACAGTAATATGCTGTTGTTTCTCCCATCTTAAAAACTGCTTCTCTTGAGGTACTTCTCTCACTAGTCCATTTTTCTTTTCTTCACTTAAAAAAAAATCATTTGAAAGAGGAGATATGTACTGTCTCCTCTATGTCTCTTCATATTCTCTCTTAAATTCATCCCAATAAGGTTTTCGCCTCACCTCGCCACCAAAACTCTTCTTCTCAAGGTCACCTTGGGCCATCTCAGTATTAAATCCAGTTTTTAATTCTGGTCCTCATGTTGCTCAACCCATCAGCAGAATTTGATGCAGTTGGTATTCTCTTCTATTTCATACACTTTCTTTATTTCATTCCCAAAACACTACACATTTCCACACCCCTCCCACTATCTCCCTGACACATTTTCTCTACTTCCCTGGTTCCTCTTCTCCTCTTTTCCTTCTTTATTGGGGTACTCCATGCACAGTTCATAAACCTCTTCTCTATCTACACCATTATTTTTGTGAAGTTTCCATTGTCTTAGTTTTAAATGCCAGCTATATCCAGACAACTCCATGCACAGATCTTGGACCTGTTCTCTCTCTACCTCCACTATTTTTATAGTTTTCCATTCTCCTAGTTTTAAATGCCATCTAGATACAGAAAACTCCTACACTTTATCTCCAACTAGAATGGTTTTCCAGACTCCAGACTCCACATCTCCACTTTACATGTCTAGTAGAGACTTCGTTCTTAACACACCCAACACTGAACCCTTGTTTCACCTCCCATACTATTGCTCCTGCAATTTTTTCCCATCTCAGTGGATGGTAGCTCCACTCTTCAAGTTGCTTAGACCAACAGCCTGAAAGTCATGCTTGACTTCCCTTTCTCCTAAACATCAAGAAGTCCTGTATCCTGACTATGACCATTTCTCTTCACTGTTCCAAGTCACCACCATCTTTTGCCTTGGCTATTGAATTTGCCTTCTAATTCACCTGACCTCTCTTCCTCTCTCCCTACTCCCCTACTGCTTGTTCTCAACAATGCAACCAAAATGATTAGTTAGAATGTCTGTCATTTCATGTCTTCTTTCACTTAAAGCTCTGTGATACCCTTCCCCTGCCCCACCTCAGTCAGAGGCAAAGCCTAACAATGAGCCACATGTCACTTCGTGATTTGACTCCTGGTTACTTCTCTGACTTCACCTTTGATTGAAGGCCACCCACTTCACTGGCCTTTGGCTTTACTTTGAATATTCCAGGCATGCTTCTACATTAAGGCATTTGCCTTGACTCATCCTTTTGTGGACTGCTCTTCCTTTAAATATCTGAATGGCCTTTAAGGGCAAGTCTTCATTCAGATGCTACCCTCCTGAGCACTCTATTAAACCTGCTGTGACCTCTGACCCCCAGCATTCCTAATCCCTCTTACTTGGCTCTGTTGTTTTCTGTATTATTTATCCTATTGGTTCTGTTTCCGTGAGTAACCCTAGTATACTCAATCATTATTTATAATATCTACATTTTTTGTCCTCTGTCACTCCTGCTAGAGTGTAAGCCTCACAAGGTCAGGGTTATTTGTCTGTTTTATTCATGATGTGTCCTAAACCTCTAGAATACTGTCTGATGCATCATAGGTACTAACTGCCTTGTCTGAAGCTTATCTTCAGGAAAAGACAAAATAATAGGGTACAAATGAATGATTTTGAATTAATAAACATTATGAAGACAAGAGCCATACAGAAATGGCATAGAAGTGAACTGACATCTTATGATTTGAGGGCATCACAGGACTTCTTTTGTCCCATTGCAACACCATGCCACCATTCTCTCCTCTTCTCTGGCCTAAAAGTCTCACCTTTGGAATCAGTAACGATTAGTCCAGAAAGTGGAGTCGAATGGTTAAAACATACACTCATCTGAGATGACAGTAGGAGCTCAAAGAAAAGTTGGTTTGGGCTTGGCAAAGAGGTAGGGCAAGGAAGAGACAGAGTGATAAAGCAGACAGGACACTGGGCTTGGGAGTATGTCTTGATCTTCCCACCCTTATCTGAGAAATTAAAGGGGTGGATGATGAGCACTATACTACATCCAGGTAGTGAATTACAGTGCCCAATCATCAGACTGAAAATGACGCTGCTAGATTCACATTCTTCCTCATTTAGTAACTTGAGACAATTGCCCAATTTCTCCCTCCGTGGTGAATGGAGGGCATGATGAAAACCCCCAGCCCCCAAAAGAGAATGCTAAGGATGTGGCTTTGGAAACAGAAGCGGACGAATTGGGGGAAGCACTAAAAGATAAACAAGCCACCTTCATCATTAAGCCTGTCTCTGTGATGTGAATATGGCCATGACAAACACAGACTCTCATTGTTAGAAAGTCCTACTGCTCCAAAGAGGATGTGTAATAAAGGAGTGAAGATGCTGTTATCTTCCCATTCATTTGCCTGGGACCATGATGAAAACTCAGTAGGGAAGTTCGTGTCCTAAAAGAAATTGGTTTTAGACCCTGGGCAGATGACCACAGTATGAGACCATAGCTTTGAGGCAAAGGAGACCCAGGGGCAGAGCTGTAAAATCTGTACAGGCTAATGCCCTGGGGACTTCTTAACATTCACAGGCAATGAAACCATGCGTCCACACCCCCAATGCATAACCAAAGCAAATCAGTTTAACAAGATATTCCTTCAAATCAAATTTACTTTCTCTGTAAATAAGAACTAAGGTAATCACTGACTGGCTAATGCAACTTATTGATATTCTCCCAAAATTGTTCAGGAGCTGCATCACTTTCAGAGAAGCTAGAGATAACTAGTACCCACAAACAGTCTCCCTCCCGTTCTCTTACTCACCCTCCTTCTTCCTTCCCTGCTTCCCTCTTCCCTTTCATGAATTGGTTCAGAAACCATCACATTATTTGCAGAATCAAGAAACTATATTGGTGTTCACTAAGGGAAGACAGACACAACAAAATGCATATGGTGTGATTGCATTTTTATGAAGCTCAAAAGCTGGCAAAAACTAATGTATGATGTGAGAGGTCAAGGTAGTAGTTAACTTGTTGGGGGTAGTGATTGGGAGCAAGCATAGGGAGCCCCAGAGTGCTGGTGATGTTACACCTCTTTACCTATATCTGGGTGCTGATTACACTTATAATGCCTGTCCTGTATGTTTGTCTTACTTCGTTTAAAAACAAACTGTGAGATGCTTTTGCAGGAATGGACTCTTTCATTTCATCAGGAAGCCAAAATTTCAATCAAACTAAAATGAATATTGTCCTAGTTCCATTCCAAAATTGAGTATGCAGCTTAAAGAAAAAATTAGTCACAAAAATAAATGAAAAATCTATTACACCATCCCATTTTTAGAAACCAGCTTATATGTCTGTAATATTCTAGTATCAAATTATTCAAACATCTTAAATATCAAATCTCTAATGTTCACATTAACTTGGTAGCTATTCCCTACTAAAATATCGAATATACATAACCTGTGTCTTTAATTAGCATTTGGAATTTTTGGCCATGCCAAAGCATGGTCTAGGAGCAAGGGGAAAACTGAATTCTGATGGATCTTGCTCAGAGAGATATTGCTTAGAAAAAGCTCACACTATATCACATCAACATAAATTGTAATATACAACTTGTCTTCCCTGCTTAGATTCTGAACCAGTGAGTTATGGGGGACTGTCTCTGGTGGAGCAGAAGAGACCATCCTAGGTGACAAACCCCAGGAGAAAGGAGAAGCTCACCAAATAGCTAATTTGATACCCTCCTGTGAGCAGCAAGATGTCAAACCTAGCAAAGTTCCATTCTCATTAAAGAAAATATATGGAGTGGGGTCTAAGTTTCCTTATCCCTACTTACAGATACCAAGATTTAATTGATAAATTCACAGGTGCCTTTAATGAAGTGGTTTTGCTAACATAACATGTTGTAAGCCAGGGACATCTGTTTGTTAGTTCACATGGCCAGCCCAGTCTCATATACAGACAGCAGTCCCATGAGGCTTTCTCATATCTTTGACCATATATCCCAAGTTAATGTTGGGCTCTGCATACAAGAGCTAGTGGAGTACACCACCATTCCTTAATGTTAGTATTACTATTTTCATTCTACAAGTGAAAAAAATTAAATTGCAGAAAAATGAATGAGCATTCAGGCTCTGAGTGGTGCATCCTCTCCTGTCTGTATAGCACCTGCCAGCCACTTTGCCTTGCTGCTGCCTCAGCACTACCTACCGTTTTAAGAAAGAAGAAATAAACAGAAGCACCAAGGTGAGCTCATTGTTGGGCAGGGGTGGAGAACATATTCGTGGAGATGTAAAATCGGATGTCTCCAAACAGAGAGAGCTGGGGAAAGCTGCAATCCGTGACAATGAGCCCCGAAGAACACCAGCAACCAAGAAAACAGATGATTCTTATCATGCACAGTTTTCTTGTGTGAAATTGGCACTGGAGCTGATGATCAGGCTGTCTGCCTGAGGGCCTACATTCCAAAAAGTTGGATATGAGGCCACACTGGCCTGACTGCAGTTGGAGAGACTTCTATACTGCCTCTGGAGACCATCCTGGAGTACATAAGATATGCCTCATGGAGTCAGAAAGACCAACTTGTCTCATGGGCGGAGTTGGCTGGTCAGGTGATAAAAGGGGAGTGAGTGGCAGTGTAATGTAGCAGTTACCAGCAGAAGGCTACCTGAGCTCAAATCCCAGCTCCAAAATCTACAGCTGCACCAAACCAGGCAAAGTGCTTAAACTCTGCATGTCTCGGGCTCCATAATTTGCAAAATGGGATAAAAATAACAATCATATAAGATTTTTTTTTTTTTTTAGAATAAAAAGAATGAGAGAGAGAAAGGAAGAGGAAGAGATTTTAGAAAAAGAGAGAAAAGGAGAAAGAAAGAAACAGCAAAAGAAAGAAAAAAAGAATGAAAGAAAGAGGAAGAGAAAGAGGGAGAGAGAATGGGATTCTTGTTTTATTGCCCAGGCTAGAATACAGT